>DWON01006435.1:0-13864 GCA_018251015.1 Phocides pigmalion okeechobee
AGGACCCTAATAATAGTTTTTCTCATATATCTTCCATGTACAGGCAGTAATTATTTTCAATTTTATTATTTGTGTAGATCATTTAAAGTAGTTGTTCTGCACTACACAGTGTAACATTTTTTACATATTATTTTATTTTTCCCTATACTTTTTACCTCAAATTTCTGTATCCTTTTGACAGTATATATTTCATTTAATTTTTAATTTATTTTCAAAAATCATATAAATTGTTTTTTTATTTCATTTATTGTAAATTCGATTTTATTGTTTTTATTTGAGTTTTATTTAATTACTGTTGAATTTTTTATTCAACGTGTTTTTATTTGCGTTGAAAATATTTGATTTTAAACGTTTTTTTTATTTAATTTAACATACCGTGTAATTTCAATAACTTTGCACTTTATCTAAGACCACGAGCCATGCAACTTCGAAACATCACCAAAGAAAAATCATTAACCGTGAGTCCCCGTTACATACTAAAATATAAAAATTCCGTGTTGACATTACTTTAAAATTACATGAAATATTAAATTACACGTCCCGAGATCCAGTTAGCCTTTATCATCGTCCAGAGAGCGACTTTTAATTTCAACACCGATTAATATGGTCCGGGGATTCAACGTAATGGATTCTTATACCAAATGAATATTTAAAACGATGTGGAATTAAAATGAAATAGATTTAATTTTATGGAATTCATTACGTTTATTGGGTCCTCGTTCTACCTCAAGGGCACTCTACAATTTACAACTAAAATCGTAAGTGGATAAATTGGAAACGTTAACCGGAATTACTGTAGCGTATAGAGCGGTTTTTGTCGATAGGAAAGAGTGGAGAAAGTTAAGTTAATCGTGGTCGGAATTAGAATCGGTGACCAAAGGTGTAATTACGAATTTTGTAGATGGAAAAACATGTGATATTCCGCCGTGAAGTAACTTCTGTATCTTAGTTAAAGATAATATGTTAGTACTCAGGAGTAGCAACACATAAATACGACCTCAGATCGCACTTTCAGTCTTTATTATATTGGATGTTTATGTCCGTGGGATACAGCGATCACTTAACATGAGATAGGAAGCGCGCTCGTTTACTATTCTCCTAAAATAAATAAAATTTTCACAGAAAAAACCACTCCCAAATACCTGTTCTACTTACGGATGCAAATGTCTTTTAAATGTATTTTTATTATTGTTTAATTTTTTGACTTTCTGTTCTGCTGTGTAAACTCCGCACCGGTTAAACCAATTTTGAAAAGACTCCCATGAGCTGATAATTAATGTTATGGAGAGTAACTACAACTATTTTTATTTCTGAAAAGTTTTGGGGTACTGTACAAAATAATTTAAATCCATATATGCATTATGGCTGGATTGATTCTGAAGGAGCTGTCGCAGACAGATAGCTGTTATAAAAACAATTACACGTTATTATAACAAACGCTAAAAAGAAACTGGTATTGATTGATGGCTTCGAGAAATTTCTTTAAACAATGGAAAGACATGGGAGTTCGTTTCACTCCGTTTGCGGCGCAGTTTAATTAATTAGTCTAAGTGCCGGTGATACCTCGGGGATTGGTCATTAATTAACGAGTCTTTGACTATCGATTTGGCAGCAAACAATGCGTCCTTTTGCTGTTGTCCTGTTACTTTGTTCATGTTAATGATTGGACCTGAATAAGTGACTTTTCAGGTATCACAAGTATCTGCTCTATTTATTTTATTTACCAAAATTTTCGGAAATTTGAGAAAGGTGGGAAAATCTGTATGGTTATCCGGACGATAAAATCGCCATTCACATTTGTCGCTAGACACTATCCTTATTGGAAAGTTAAGGACTTTGATGGAAAGATGTAAATGCCAGCTAACTAACATAATTACTAAAATTTGCAGAAATCTGTAAGGTTTAATCGGGTAGGTAACATCTCCAAACCTATTTTTAAAATAAAATAAATATATTATAGAACAGATTTTCGTGAAGTTCTCACCTATGGACAAGTTTATTCCTCAAGTAGATTTAATCGTTAATTAATTATAATGTTATATCAATTGATAAAATACAATAAATATCAATCACATTTTTATCTTACCAATAAACTCAACGCAGTGGGTGATGAATGGATGGATGGATGGATGATAGATGGATGGATGGATAGTAGATGAATGGTAGATGGATGGTTAGTTGAATAGAACAGAAAAGTGGCAAATACCCGTGCAAAGCCGGTGCTTGCTAGTTATGTCGACAATAATAATAGGCATACATTTGTACCCATTCTAAGATACTCCCAGTGTTCATCCCACACAATGAGCCGGTCGAATAGACGCCGCAATCGAGCGCAACGGCCCTTTTGCGAAATTGTGTTACTATCGTTTTTGATAATGATAAAAATAATTATTATTTTACGCTTTCCCTGCACCGTAAAACACTGATGTGTTTACGTCCGCGCTACGAGACTGAAGGTGGACGTTCTATTTGTATGCTAAAAAATATAATATTTCTTTGAATTGTCGGCGTATCTCCAATGTGGAGAAAAGAACTCCAGTTTGGTGCCACCTCGTGCAATCCTAACTTGATATTAGGGCCTCAGTCAAAGTGGTAAGTATCGAATAATAATTTTATATTTTCAAAATTATATACTATCTATAAATCTTATAAAACAAAGTTCCCCGTTGCTTCTGTCTGTCTGTCATGATAAACTCAAAAAGTACTGGACGGATTTTCTCACAGTAGTCAACAACAGGTGGGGTGATTCCTGAGGATTTTGAGGGTTTTGGTGCATACTAAATTAAGTTTTATTTTTTGTAAATTGGGTAAAAAGTTATATTAAATTTCACAACTGCTACGCGTTTTATAACGATCATTTTATTACTTACTTGCGACCCGGCAGCTCGCTCGGGTAATAGTGTTTATTTTTACTTACATTTTATTTTCATACATGCATCCAATCATTACCTAGTAGCAAAAACTAACAATCAGAAACATTTATTTCGAACGACGACTGTATTACTATATTGAATTTAACTATTTAATTTCTCGCACAATTTACAAAAAAACTTTAATTTATTATATACTAAAACCTTCCTCAGGAATCACTCTACCTGTTGTTGAAAACTGTAAGAAAATCCAGTACTTTTTGAGTTTATCGCGAACAGACAGACAGACGCGACGGGAGATTTTATTACAAATTATCTTTAATTATATATTTTTTGATGACTGCATTTTTTATTATTAATTAATTTAATAATCGTCAATTCTTAATTTACAACTGCTACGTGTTTCATGACAAATACTTATTATTATTACCGTGAAGTAGGGAACATAAAAAAGTTGGCAGTCTTTAAACAATTTATTTTCATCAACCGAACATTTGTAACCGCAACCGGGAATCGATTAATGTACTTTTGACACGTAGTACGTTATCGTCGACTACTGGCACGCGGCCATCAAAATTTGGACCCAAGTAAACTTTCATATAACTGTCAACATGACACATAGCAAAGAATTCGGAATTTTTCAGCGGCTTTTATTTTCTTTTGACTTGTACACATGGTAGTCTCAATATCTTCATCTATCCATTATAATCTCAGAGCTGGACAAACTCCTTTAAAATTGAAACGAGTTAAGCCATATTCCACGCCGATTAAGGTGTTTTCATGTGAGAAGAGTAGCAAACGAGCATGCAAGCCACTTGACGTTAAGTAGTCGCGCCCATAGACATTCACTTACAACCACAAACACGACTGAAATCCTATTTGAGGTCGAATGTAGATATGTAACTACTCCTGAGGACTAAGATGGTCGACTCGCTTCAACGTGTAACCGGCAACCGAACCTCTCAAACCGAAACACAAGTAATGCTTTACGGTGGATTATGAGGACGGCGGTGGTACGTCCCCGTTCGAACTATAGTTCTCCCACATTTAAAAATGTGACTAAAAAAATAAGTACCGATTAATCGCTTTCAAACACTTTTCCACCTCGCTTGTAAATAACCGGCAAACATATTTCTTCAAAATACAAGTATTGCGAAATATAAAGGCCGTGGTACATCCCTGATTGAATATTTGTTCCGCCACCTATAAAGTGTTACATTTAGCAAAGATAAGTTGACAGTTACATGGTGGTACTTCGCTGGGAGCATCAAAAAATTCTAATCTAATTACTAAATTTAAATATCTTCCTAGCCGGGAATCAAACCCGAAACCTTCTGCTTCGACATTAAGACATCATCTTTTTTCCATTTTATTATACATATAACGGGTACTTACGACTAACGTTTTTTAAATGCCGATATTCGATGCCGGTGCCGGAGGAAAGTTTCGCCGTGACCACGAGCCATGCAACTGTTTTGAAATATCAGCAATTAAAAACCGTTAATCGTGTATGTATGTGTGTACCCTTATATAATAAAAATCATAAATTCCGCGATGATGTTATTTTTTTAAAGTGAAAGAGTAAGAAACGGGTATGCAGACCACGTGATGTTAAGTGGTCACTGCAGCCCATAAACAACCACGTCCAGCCTCAAATAGAACAGAAGTTCTATTTAAAGATGGACACGGGGGCGTTCCTACTCTTGAGGACTAAGATGGTCGCCTCCAATAATCTGTATCCGGCAACCACACCTCCCCAACCGGAACACAATACATGAAGAACATGTTGCTTTACGCCGAGTTATGAAGGTGGCGGTGGTGCCGCCCTAGGCGAGCTTTAACGAACTTTAAAAAGGTCTACCGCCTTTCAAAGTTGTTAGTTAAAAGTCGTATGAGACATCGTCTCCTTTAGACCCAATTGTTTTGAATACATATACCATTATATTTTCTACAGACAGAACAAAAGAACCGACTAACACCTAGTCTCTCATTCCACTATAAGCACACTCAATATAGAAAGTCGGCAATAACTCGGTCCGTCCGTCTATTCTCACAACATTCGTATTCAGCCCGCGGACGGCCGCGCTATATCTTTTTATATCTTTTACCGCCTTAATAAGGGCGGTTGCAAAGTGCTCCTAAAAGAAGCGGTAAAAGAAAAGTATGTATAGAAGTACGTGTGGTTTCAGTTATATGCACTCGTTACGGTGACAGGGTGTCAAATATTGTGTATACTTTACTTAATATGGAATATATAACAGGTATATACTCCGATAGTTTCATTCGTGGAACTGTTTCTTTCAGGTAAAGCCGGTTCTGTTGTATACTAAAAACAGTGATGGCTTATAAGGATTCTCGACTCACGTAAGAAGATCGTGGTCTGAATCTTTAGCAGATTTTTAAAAGTTGTGCGTCTTGAAAATAAATTGTCACGTACTTTTAACTGTTGAAATCACATTATAAAGAAATCTATATGCTAAAAGCTCTCCCTTCAATTCTCAATATAGTGTGAAATCTACAATCCCACACTTGACAACCTTTGAGGACTAGACTAAGATGGTCGCCTCGCTTCAAAGTGTAGCCGCCAACCGCACCTTTCCAACTGAAACACAAGTAATGCTTTACGGCGGATTATGAGCGCGGCGGTGGTACCTCTCCTGTCGACTATAGTTCTCCCACCTTTATTGAGTGAAGCATTGCACCGTGACTGCATTCTTGAGCGCTCTCCGTGTAGATATCAAATTAGTGTGAAGTCTAATATCCCACACTTGACAAGCTTCGTGGACTATGGTGTATACGTTCTCATATTGAGGGTATACCAAGATGCTCAGCATTGGGACAATGGGCCGATGGTGACAACTGAAAAATGGTTCATATAACCAAATAGGGACAGTAATGAAATCTAAGATTAAGATGATGCTTTAAGATACAACAGTAATTATAATCGTTTAAAAATAATATATGAATACAAGCAGTACCCTGCGCGCGTTGCTACGCAGCCAAATAAAATAAATTTGAAGGAAATACATTACACAAAAATTCAATTCATTTTATTGTATTTTTTTCTGACGAAAATTGGTCGTACCAATTTAGAAACCTTCGTGGGCTCATGCATAACAACTTTGCTAAAGATCATCGCATGATCAAATGCATAGTTTACAAGTTTATAAAGGACATACAGACAAACATTCATTTTTATAAATAAGAAGATTCAAGCCATTAATGGTGACATATTAAATAAATGTTTGAAAATAAGATTTTATTGCGATGTTTTTAAAATGCTTCACAATTATTTTTAGTTAAATGATGTCATCGATGTTTAACATAATATTTATACACTTTTTATCAAAACCAACATTATTTATCATCACGAACATTACAAACGGTTGATACTCATTAAGACAGACAAACATCGCACCCTTTGAGGATACATATCGGCGAATTCATTACATGTCGTTCAAAAGAAATATTGATAAGATCGTGGTGTATCCTACTTCATTACATCGAAGCAAACAAACCGTTGGAGCCCGTAGCGAAGCATACACTGAACATATTTGAACATTCACCGTTACTCAATAAAGGTATGGAAAGCCTCTGTTTAAATAACCACATCAAAGTATGTTGGCGTATTGGAAGGTATTTGATGGAAAAAATCGTCTCTATTTCAGCAATGGTGACGTGTGGGATTTAAATAATATATGATTGATGTCGTAGGGAAATCGAACATAGCAGTTAAAATATTTTTATCCGTTATACACTAAACATTAAAAGCGTATTTGATCATTTTTATCCGATTACATTTAACTCTAAAAGCGCGGATGTAATCTATTTATATATTTTTATATGAGACGAGAAGCAAACGGGCATGCGAGCCACCAGATATTAAACAGTTCGTGCAGCCCATGGACATGCAATTGTCACCTCAAACGGGACTGAAGTCCTACCTGAGATCGAACATAGATCCGTTGCTACTCCTAAGGACTAAGTAAGTCGCCTCACAGATAGGCAAATTAACATAAGAAAAGACTAACAGACGGGCATACGTTTAGACATACATGGCGAAAATGTGATAGTTATTTTTATAGCCATTTCGCTACTAAACTCCTACAAAGAGATCCCGGCAAATAGAAACTTTCTCCTTTTTCTAATCAGTTAAAAAAACACCTTGACATTGATTATACTAAATTGCTACAGTATAATCTTCTCAGGGACTATCAACCCTGGCTAGATAAAGGTGCTATAGAGAATCGCGCGATAGAGCCGCGCTTACGATAAGAGTACGCGCACACTGGCGGCTTAATTGCGTACGATAAATATTGGTGCGTGGGACAAGGTATAAGGCGTTCCTATTTTTTTAATGTAAGAAGAATAGCAAATGAACATGCAAACCACGGGTTATGAGAACGGCAGTGGTATCTCCCTGATCGAGCTATAGTTCTCCCACACTGTAGATAATATAGAATAGTAAAAATTTTAATTAGGCCCAGTTGAATAATTAATTGTTATTATTAATGTATCTCATTTTTATTGCCGTTGCCGGCTACACTTTGAAGCAAGTCGATCGTCTTAGTCCTCAGGAGTAACAACGCATCTACGTTCGACCTCAGATAGGATTTTGGTCGTGTTTGTGGTTATACGTGGATTTCCATAGAAATTACTTAACATCAGGTGGTTTGCATGTTCGTTTACTACTCTTCTCACATAAAAAAATATGGCTTTGTGTTCATTTTATACATTTTAATATACAAAGGATGCTCACGATTAACGCTTTTTTAATTGCCGATATTTCGAGCTGGAACTGGCGTGTGATCATGAATGAGCCGTGACCACGAGCCATGCAACTGGTTCGGGAAATCGGCAATTAGAAAGCGTTATTTGCGAGTATTTACTGTATTATATAATAAAATGTAAAGACTCGTAATAATAACATAATTAAAATAATAATGACACTTATTTCAAAAAAATCATTTACGTCAATTTTAACTTTTAAAGATTTACTCTGAGCAGTCGCTTAACGCGTACGCCTTGTACCAAATTTATTACCGTCACATCAACACGCAACAGTCCTATTTTTCAGGTTCTCACGCCGATTTACATTAAAAGCCTTAAATTTTGATAAGGAAAACTTTTCGAGCGGCTACAAAATGGTGACCACAGCCTTATCATGAACTAAAACGTAAATCTGACTCAAAAATAAACCAAAAGTATGACTCATCTGCAAGAAAAATACGCCCAAAGGATAATTTCACGGATATTGCTATAACACTGAGTTAAAAAAGCTACTAAGTAGTATTAATCTAAATAGTAGTAATTTGACTCTAGATGTGACTATATATTAACTAATATTACATGGCGACATCAAGAGTCAAACCTCCTTTTTTGTTGTCTTTTTATATGAAGAACATTATTGTAGAGTAGGACATAACATCTAATAAACGGGTATTTCAAGTGATAAAATCCTCTTTTCTGAAAAATGTATAGGCCAATGGGTAGGTGTATATTTTCTCAGGTTTTAGTAAATAAGAAGAGGTTGTCACCATTATTATATTTATGCAGGTGTAAATTTCTGTAGTACACTTTAAGTTAGAATTTATTTTTGTCTTTACTATTACTATTACTATGCTGCTTCAGTCAATTTGAGAATTTAACTCTTTTTTCTTTTCTAATCTCGACGTGTAGGTCCTTAAAACCTCTCATATAAATTAAGAAAATACAATTACAAACATTTCGAATCAATTCTATGAATCTGGCCATCGCCAAACTCAGTTTTAGCACTAAAAGGTCTACGATTAACATGTATACTTTTAAAACCCTTAATACATATAATAAGAAAATACGATAAATGTAGTCGCAAGTCAATAGAAGAGAATTATAAAATATCCAAGACTCGAACAAATCTGGGTTCCTCGTTAGGCCCGCAATGTACGTCTCGATGCACCACCGTGATCTCAAGCGGTGGTACCGACCGTAAAAATAATGAGCGAGCTGCAGAAACCGTACCAACTAAACAATACCAATCGAAACGCCGCACGCAAATCTGACCCCAAATAATACCCAACAGAGACCAGAACCGCGTGCACTGGCATCCTAAACCTCATCGAAGGTGCACCGTGCTGTCCTCACAGTGCTTCCACCACAAAAGCACAATTTAAACCATTCGCATTCGTATTGAAACGTAACGACGATCATATTCGCTTGGCGGCGGATTCGAACAAAAGTTTTTCTAATACATATTCCGAGCATGAAATTTATTTTCAACGAATCCATTTAGTTTTTTTCACTTCTGTAGCTCGCTGAGCGTACAAAGCTGATATAAAATGTTTCTGACAAGAAATTAAACGCTTTATACGGGACGAAGTAGCTTTCTAAGTAAGCAGTTAGACCAATTTTGCTTGAAACTCTTTTTTTAGCCTAAATATATACAAGAAAAGTATTGTTCCTCATTTTTATTTTCATGTAAATAATTTGCTTAATTTAAATATCAATATCGTAAAACGAATCCTAGTGAAGGACTTATATGGCTGCAATTCTTTGTACATCTCATTGCTTGTACAAATGGAGAAAGATTGCACTATTTCATCACGATGTTTTAATAGATGGAAATATGAACCAAGCCGTCTATCGAAAGTTATCAAACTTCGACAGTTGCCTTGTGGCGTCACCGACAAGCTTTAAAAACTGTATTTTTTTTAATAACATTGCTATTATCAACTTAATGCGTCCTCTGAAGATGCACGCATAAAATTTGCTACTGATATTCACCCATCCAATTCACAGCCCGTCATCCTTTAAGTTTGTACATCGTTCACAATTCACAAACAATGCTACTGTACGATAACATAAAACTGAGTAGCTTAAGTGCATATTATTATTTTTGCACGAGTGTAATTTGCACCTTTCTATATAACGTGTAGCCGTTTCAAATTTAGTAATCAAACTACATCCTTGATTCTGAAAACTCAATCGCCATAAATACCGTCTAATAGACGAACAGCGATACCTGATAAAGGTGTCAGTTTTACACTGGGCAACACAAATAGCTTCCTAGAGCTGAGCGCAAGCGATTATGGCTGGCTCGACGTTGATAATACAGCGGTTATAGCTCTGTGGGTGTTAGCAGATGGTATCATCGTTGCCTGGTGTACAATAAGACGCCTCGGCTACCGCAATTGTGCGATAACGCCTACGATTGTCGGTCACGCGAGACTGCGCCCTCAAAGGCACGCTTTAGCCAGGTCTTGGGGGAAATTCCTATTTGTATCCATTTTGTTTAGGTTTATCTCAAGCGTGCGCTTATAAATGAAAACTATTTCCAAGTTGGGAACTACGAGAGCGTAACTTCGGAAATTTGTCTCTCCCAATTTGTTGTGAAATGTCAAATGTCAAAACTATTGATCTTTAGTTGCTGCGAATTATAACTTCGGTGTTCAGACCAAGTTGTGCCTTAATTGGCTGGTTGCTTGTCTGAACGTTCCAAATGATTCCAATGTGAAATATGAAATATTCTTTAACTAAAATACTACGGATATTTTCTAGCAACACCGGCAACCACATCTTTCAAATCGAAACACTGTAATTGTTTCAAGGTTAATTTTGCTGATGAAAGTGAAGCCTACCGGTCAATTTTACTTGCTATTTTGTTACTATAAAATATAGGATTCTGAGTGATTTTTCCAATTATAACAAGGTAAAGCGTTTAGACTGCAAAATTGAGTGCTCAGTCAAATAATTAACTGGAACACACCCATAACTGGAACGTAGGTAGTAATTTGGGAAATGATCGAGTCCGCATTAGGGGAAGATTACGACCGGTAAGCGTTTACGAGAACCGAAAACAAGGAGATCCCAATAATAGGGGTGAGCGAGATAAAAAGCTCGCGAAGCAATTTTCGATAAGTTACGAGTGTTGAGGCGCTGCACGTTTATACAGATGACGTCATTCCAGCCCCAAGTTCTATCGGTTTATGGCGCACCAATCGTGCGTAAAGCGGTAACGGGCAAACCTTCGGAACGTTTAAAATTACTGATGGAAAGACAGAAACACTCGCACTCGATTCAACCGACACGTGTTGGGACTATCAAACCGAAAACAATAGGGTTCGCGATATCCTCTTTGCAGCTCGCTTAACAGAATTGATCTGCGCTGTTTCACTCAATGCGCTTGTTTAGTTTCTGCAAACTTTCTGTTTACTCAAATCTTTCTCGCGAATTTTCCTATTGAAGTTCAGTTTTTAGTTTGATTTTAAAGAATGTAGATTCTCATCTTATGTTTGTAAATAACTAAGCAATTGTTTTTCAAATATGTATTTGGAAATATATACCAAAAGTATAACTGTATAAGATAATATATACAATTATAAATCTTACACGGAATAACATTAGAACTATATAAAAATGTATAACGTAAAAATCTAAAGAGAGTCCATAACCACGCGGTATGGTGGTATGGTCAAGAACGCTGGAGATATTCCCAAGCTGAATAGTGATTACAATTCTGTGCGCGAGATATGAATCAGCCTTCTTGTCACCAGCAATGTTGATCAAACGTGGGACTAATTATTTAATTACTATTTTTTAAGTTATTATGAATAGCAAAGTATCTATAATCGACTTTAGGTAAAATTACTGTTCTATATAGAGTTGATAACAGATGTCCAATATTAGTAGACCTAAAACTTGTACTATCATTATTACGTGCTGTATTTAAAAAGATAGCATCGATCAAAAGTTTAAAAATCGTCTCCTGTAAAATCGACATTTTCACATGTCACGTTGTCGTCACAAGTCGGCGATATATATATATTGGATATACTTACATAAATTATACAAACATATTATAAATATTACAAGAACAGCAAACGAAAGTACAAGCTACATTAACGAAGCGGAACTTATTAAGTGCTCGACGAGTGTAACGAGTGTAGGCGAAGAGCACGAGAAGTTTCCTCATCAATCCGGAAAACGGACTCCGCAAACACCTGATTGAATAAAGTTCAAAATTACTCCGAGTGTCCATTGTTTCTCTTCCGAATGCTGTTATGTAAGTGGGTAGTGGAACAAAGGACGTCGACGAAGAACTCCGCCGCGCCAGTCTTTTGTTCGACACGAACTCCAAAAGTGAATCTTGGCTAATAAGCGAAAATGAAAGGGTTGTGTGTAACAAAAAATAGTGAACGGAGTTTGCAAACTTTGCTCGCAAACAAACGACTGTTTGAAGTAGAAGTAAAAAGCGAGTGTTTTGAAACGCTCCTTGGATTACTTCAGCGCTTTGCATCTCAATTGTAACGCCGGCAACCGTTTGCTTAATGACTTCAGATATTATCTGATACATAACACCTACTGGAAACGTGAATGTTGAAAAAATGTGAATTTGAATCTTCATGGAGGCATTTAAGAGAACATCTTATCACGCAGAACATTCTGAATTGCTGGATACGACCGAAATAGGTGTTCTCTGCAGTACTTAATAATGCTTTATAGACCTCGCTCAGAAGGCTTCCGACCCAACGTATAAATCTCTCGGCGCCTACGTATTTAATTAACTATCTTCTTATGTGCAGGTGTAGAAAGAATTAACCTTCCGTCCTGAAACAAGAGAGCCATTTTAAGGTAGTAAAAGACGGATAATTGAAAAGCTAATATTCACCGTGTAACATTAATTATTCTCTAGAGGACCGGTGTAACTTAAGCGATATCCTCATTATTTTAAATGATATCCCTGACTTGGGACACGTCGTGTATGGTAAAGGGTTTTGGGACATTATAATAACCTTTACCGAGATTTTGTGTATTCTAGAAAATTTTATTTCTATATAATTACGGTGAATGTAAGCTTTAAACTCTAGTTTTCTTTAATAAAAATCAATACAACAACCTTCAGCTGTAGCAACACTAGTTACGTTAGACTACTTACGACTACGATGTTTTCTTCGATAGTTATCGTATATATAGTAATATATTCTTTTAATTAAAAATCGACTTTATTGAGGTTAATTCGTTGGCACTTCACCCCTTTTTAGAAAGGTTAGAATCCGACAATATTTTAAACAGAATAAAATTCTTCTACTTTATTTATAGTAATCATGAAACTGTGTTAATATAGAAGATATATAGAGATAATTGTAAAAATATTCAGCTTTTAACATGTTATGAGTTTTTAAGGAATACCAACTTAAGCCCAAAGCTGGGCTCGTTTAAAATCAATATGATAATTCACTTCAATAAATAACGTAGCTCAATTTTTATCACATTGAAAAAATCATACACTTTTTCATTTTACCCGCTTTTATAAAAAAATCTCTATTTAACCCCTTGAGAGGTAGAATTTCAAAAAATTCTTGCCATACTTAAGGTATATAAAGAATCTATCTGAAAATTAATATTCTTTCTGGATTCTGGGATAAGTAACTTCGGCTAGTTCAGTCAGTCACCTTCCACTTTTATATAAGATCTTTCTAATAAACGTATCGACATTACTTTGTCTCGTTTGCGCCGGGCCCTTACAAACGTCAAAAATCCGACGATATTTCAAACGGAACAAATACGTGTAGCGATAAGACGGTACCGAAGTTGGTCAGGAGTGTTTCATTCGAGTTGTTATCAGTGAAGTTCGAGCCGAGAGTGCGCCGAGTGGAAATTTTGCAAAAACACCCCACATCTCGATTCGTTTCGTTAGCGAGTAATCGAATTAGTACGAAGTCGATGTCTTTATTAATTATAGCGGAAACGCAATTTTGCTTGTTTGTATCAACTCCATTGTAAACCAGTTCTATTTTTTACGCTCGATTTAACGCATCGAATGTAATGTGGAAAGTAAATGAAGTGTAGTAATTTTGCAAATGTTTACAAATCTTATTTGTTTGTTTTTTTTTATAATGAAAGAGTAAGAAACGGGCATGCAGGACAACTGATGTTAACTGATCACTGCAGCCCATGGACAACCACGTTCAATCTCAAATAGAACAGAAGTTCTATTTAAGGATGGACGCGGATGC
>DWON01006436.1:0-13864 GCA_018251015.1 Phocides pigmalion okeechobee
TAATGGCTCAGTAGGGACATGGGTGTGGTTTTAGTCAGTAAAAGTCTGACATACCCCTTCGTCGTAGCCCCGGACGGAGGGGATCATTTGATGATTTCCACATCAAGAAAAAAAAAGGTATGTCTTCGATCATAGTTTTGTTTGTGTGATATTTTTTTGTAATATTAGTGAAAAATTAGTTAACAAATTATTTATATATTTTGTAATTTTGCATAATGATATGGTAATTGTATAATTTTTACATAAGAGAATGTGTTTGGCGTACAATTAATTCTTATTAATATAAGAATATAGAGAGAAACAGAGCACATATAGAAACACAGGGGGCGCTTCGGGCATCGGAAGCGGTACTGCATTGATTTAACCAAATATATAGTTAACGACTTTTTCCATTAAACAATTATGGCAATCTAGTGTTACAATCAGAATTTGAAACAAAGAGCGGTCCGTGTACCGCGACCCATCCGAATATAATGAGTCACGAGCTAGTAATAGAGTCGTTTTTTATAATAAGTTCAGGTAAAACGAAATAGGCAGGTGGGGCGATCAAGTGATGTCGTCCGATTCAATTACAATATTTTTTTCCAAACTACCGTATTTTTGGTGCAACTACCCTATTTTTCTTGAGAGCGACAACATTAATGTCCATTTAACCTATATATAAGATAATGTAAATATTTTTGTGAGAATTGCTGTAATTATTTTGTCATAATAGCAACTGTACATTTATCGTAAATAAATAGAATGAATTTGGAATTTGACTATAGGGTGTACAATCCTTATTATATATGAGACTATAGGGTGTACAATCCTTATTATAGAGTGTAGACCTGTCTCAGAACAAGCGCGCTGATATTTTGGTATTCTTTTATATTGCTTGCTTTTTCACCAATTTTAAGAAGGTTTTCGCTATAATAATCATGATGTAATACATGTAGTCGTAAGTACACGTGCCCAGTCTCCCAAAATAGATGACACATAGAGATAAACTCAATAAACCGGGCATGACAGGTTATAAGTAGGTAATAACATCTAATCAAGCTCGAACCTTATCGATTCCCGTATCTAGTCTAGTAGCTAACTATGATAATATTACTTATTAGCTTTTGTCCGTACCTCTCCTCGCTCAGAAGTCGACATTATAATACACTGTATTATAATCAATCATACAGCTCTATTCTTACCCTATAATGTATAACACATTAAGCAAATTTATAACAGAAATTAAAAATAAATCATATTTGTTTGCAACTTTCATCTTACCCACTTATATATGTATATGAACATTCAATTCTTATCTTAACGGCTTATAAATTGAATTTTCAATATTCTTTTCTTAGTGCTTACATTCGATATATGTATGTAAAGGATCTACAAAATATCTGGATTAGCCTACCTCTTACCTTCTTTTTATCTTACTCTTTTATGTATATGGATTAACTATGTCCGCTACTTCGTTTGTGAATATTTTAAGAAAAGGAAATTAATATATAGTTTGATGGAAACCTCTAGATATAAGATAGTTAATAGTATTAGGCGTTTCTTTGCGAAGTCCATGCTATTACGTTATTGTTAAAATATATAGATAGAGTATAGAATAAGTCTCGTTCAAATTGGTAATTTGGTATTCGTTTAATGTGGTGTATATACTGGGAAATAGATAGCAGAGAGACAGACTGACATGAGACGAAGTGAAATAAATAGGTTTGCTCTTTCTATCGAAAACAATGACACGAAGATTTATTATATGTTCAGATTAACTTATAAAAAGATCTTAGTAAATAATCCTATAGCTGTATCTTCTTTTCTTTTTTTTTTGTTGTTTTATCTATTTATTTCTGGTTAATATGCCTCGTGATTGGTAAAACATCTTCCCCACTCAATAAGAAATTACGCGACCCTATATATTTCTCTACTCGTCCCTTAATCCATCTTTCGCCAATTGTTATATCAGATGCCGCTCGCCTATTTAAATATTAGATTTAAAGAAAAAAATGTAAGACTTCACATGCTAGAATAATAATAATAACAGGTGAAAATTTATATACGGATAAAATAAAAATTAAAATAATTTTAAAATATTCCTTACGAGATAAAATAAAAACATAACTAATTTAAAGTATCCGAACCAATATAAAATGATTTTAAAATATCCGTAACAATTTCGTCAATAGTTATAATGGTTTCAGAGTCAAATAATTGTGGCATATGGACCGACGGACATAAAAAATATGTTCTATGTATCTACGGTACGTACCCAAAAATGGTACAAAAACACTCAAATTAATTAGACAGACTTAAGTAGTTTCGAGTATTCTTAATGAAATCTTTCGTTCGTCGAATATTTTATTTGCTGCCATAAAGAATTTAGTAGATATTTTCGAATGTAATTAAAATGAGGGTCGATTTCAAGCCAGGTTCTAAATCCAGCAAGAAAACTAATTGCTTAATTTATTACTGTTAAATATTAATAATTCTCTATTAAATTAACATAATTACTGCTTATTATCCGACATTTGCTTTTTTTTTACAAACTGTGTTTTTTATTAAATTTACTTTATAAAATTCTAAAGGTGGGAGAAGTATAGTTCGACCGGGGAGGTACCACCGCCGCCCTCATAATCCCGTAACTAATAATAGTACTTGTTTAAGTTTAACCAGCTTCCTGAATTAACATTGATATAAGAATGACGTATGAGTATTATTTTTCTTTTTATTCTTCGTAATATGTGAACTATTACATTGTAAATGGACTTAAATAGAATGATTTTAATAATCAAATCTCAATAACAATTAATTGATAATTATTTATGACAGGTAACATGTAGAACTAGGGTTATGCTCATAATCCGCCGCAATCAACTATTATACTATATTATACTTCTAGGTAGCCGGTCACATATACGAATGTGGCGACTATCTCAGTTCTGAGGAGTAGCAACGCATCTACGCAAGCCTCAGATAGGATTTCAGACTGTATGAGGATGTCCATAGGCTGCGGCGGCTACTAAAGAACAAGTGGATAGCGTGTTTGTTTGCTACGAGTACTTACCTTATAAAAATGTACTCCATAAACTTAATACAGATATAATATGAACATTATAGCCTATTCAGTGGTGTAGAAAAGTGAAAGCTCTTATCTGAAATGGTTATTAGTGTCACAGTTGATGCGATATTGTTTCATATTACATTTCAGAAAAGAAATAGTCGTAGTTACCGCACGTTCGGAAAACAATACATTTATGAACGAAGCTTTGCGATACAATCATAATATTGTTTTGTTTCCGGAACAATCCGGAACCATTGTCCTGTAGATATAGAAAAAAATACTCGGTCAAAATTGGATCCACATCCGACACAGGATACAATGTTCAACTTTTTGTTTAAAAGAAATTCTATAACAAATGGCTATACAGGTATGACTAAATTTATACTTGACGCTTAGACCAGTAATTGTACATTTTAAAGTTTAAAGCACATATTTTGTACTTATAAAAGCTCCACGAAAGTATTGAATATTTGAAGGCATCTAGTGCAGAGAAAATCAGATACGAGCAAATAAGCTGTCATGGCTGCCTCTAGAGGGAATAAAGTTTAAATTGTGAAACTTGGATGCCCCTTCGAAAACCGAACTTATATTATAGAGCGAATCAAAGTTGACATATCACTGGTATAACTGACAATGTTACCGATGATAGCTCATTGGTAGGATTTTTCCTTTTCCAGAGATTTGCATACAAACTCTATATTATTTAAAATTAAATTGTAAACGTTATTTATTCAAAAGTAGGAATAAATTACGTTAATCTAGCTTTAAGAAGGTATGTAAAGGGAAAATAATATTGAAGGCAAGTGAGAATTTATCCATATGTCATGTCGTGCGTTGTAGTCATTTCATTCTCGGGTTTAGTATCTGCTCTCGGATAAATCTTTGGTCGAATTGTAATGCTCAATGTCAATATATGTTATAAGAGTTTTAATATAAATATAATCTTTTTTATATGTGTAATTTAAACAATTTTTATAATATGTCTTAAAATCCTGTACTGTTATTACGTCGCTTGGTATCTTAGTAAACAGTTAATGTATAATTTTCTAGTCGCACGTAGACTCGTCTACGTAATTAGTTTTCTTTATGAATATTTTAATGATAATATCATGTTATAAAATTATCAGGTGTCATTATTAATTAACTATAGTTACCATTTTGCACTTCTGACGTAAAAACAACTATCTAAATATTTAATATAAACTTTCATTAGTCAAGTTCGTAAATATGACCATATTAAATAACTCAAAAGGCAAAATGGCCGTCAATGTTATGTAAACCTTTTTTTTAAATAAATAAAATCTGGTTATTTTTGGATAAATTATGTTTTTATGTGTATCAAACACCACAGTTGCTATCATCTGGATGTTTTTGTAATAATTAAAAGCGGGCATTCTAAAAGTGCTCTATTTTTTGTAACATATAATTAACTGAAACAAATGTATTGTGTAAATCTATGGTGTAAGTTTAGAGGTTATTTAAATGTTATTCATGTATTCAAAGTCTGTAAATATACAATCTGAATAATATGTATAAGTGGTTAATTATACCTTCTTACTAATAAAATGTATGTAATTAAGAACTGCAGATTTAATCTTCATTACAATAGGCAGAATTAAGCAGAATAAAATTAGTTATTTACTTAAAATTGGTATTGAAATTTAATTGCGATTTTAGTAGATTAATGTATTGTAATAATTTTTACTGTGTTGCATTGGTACGTAAAATAAATGCCTTTATATCTTGCTTGTTGTTTTATTTACGTTATGATATAACACAAATTATGAAATACTTCGATGTTAAGTAGTGTAACAAAGACAAAGTACCAGTTATGTGGTAGTTCGTTTCCTAGTAACATGGACAATGAAACAACTTTATTTTCAGACACAAAAAATCAAAATTACTTTGTTTGCATTTTCTCTTATGTACTTCAGACTTATTTTTTTAAGTAGTTCACCTACAATTACAAAAAAATTAGAAAGAAAATTATGACTAATAGTAGTATCGATTAAAATTAAAAAATGCATTTAGTTTGTATGTTTAAAGTTCGCGATATATACACATCAAATAAGGCCACTTTATTTACAAACAATGAGATTTTATTAAGTGTGTAATAGTCATATTTTATCATAATTAGGCCGTTTTCTGGGGCAATGACGGACATTAATGACACTAAAATACATCTTCGGACAAAGAAAATAGTAGGAACATGACAAATTATGAGGTAAATGATACCGCAGCTCGGTTTCAACGGGGAAGAGACAAATTATTCATCATAATTATTATCCTCCATAGAGTGGTTATCGCAGAATCTGACTATGCATTTATGTTCAAATTACAAAAATAACTTTATACATAGATGCTGCAGTACTTAATAATTAGGTCACTATCAGAGATAAATAATAATAAAATAATTGCCTTTAACTAAATATTGTGATTACGTAACGCTTATCTGCAAGAAATAGATAATTTATGCAGTTATTTCTAGAACGAAGAAGGTTACTCGTTTGTCTAGAATTTTATGCTATTTTATCATAAATACATATGTAATCTGCCTTGGGTGCTCATACAAATAAATAAAATATTGAAAATAAAAATTAACATTGTCGTATAATCCGCCGTAAAGCATTACTTGTGTTTCGGTTGGAGAGGTGCTTTTGCTGGCTACACTTAGAAGCGAGGCAAGCTTCTTAGTGCTCAGAAGTACCAGCGCGTGTAGGTTCGAGCTCAGATAGGATTTCGGTTGTGTTTGCGGATACACGTGGTTGTCTTTGTGCTGCGATTACTTAATATCAGGTGGTTTGCATGATCGAAGAGTTTATTGCGGAAGAACATAAACTCAATTATCAGAATTCAATACTTATAATATTGTATTGTGTGTTTTAGAAACAAAATATGTTACTACCTACTTAAAAAAAGATTTTTCTTATACACACAGATAATACCTCATAACAGTATCATGGAAAGGTCTTCTAGTTTAGAAATTCATTATCATTTTTCCAGTGTGATGGGCTATGACCCCAATCCTTTTCATTTAGAGTATACACATTCTAACATTGTTTTAGTAGGGGATTGATCATGTTTACATAACTTAATTACGTGTGACGTAAATAAATATTAAATACGTCTAATTTTATTTATGTCTGGCCTTTTATTTGAAGTTAATTAAAGGAAACGGATTGATCCAGAACTGAATGAAAGGCTCTTAGGCCGGTTATTGTTTTAAACTTAAACTTGTTTTAAGTAACTTACATTACGGAAGATAAGGGTATCTATAAATTACTTGAGATGTTCAAGGGGGGTGATGGTCGAGTCGTATCTCATTTAATCTTATTTTCGGGAGATTGCTTGGCAAATATCGCATTTTTTTCTGCTTGAAACAGAGAGAACTTGAAACTAAGTACAGAGAACAAAGTTTGAAATTAAGTAAAACACGACTCTACTAAAATTTGGCCAAGTTGTACACAGAATGTATAAGGAGAATATGCAACCGCCGCAACGTTGCACGGATCTTAATTACTAGTTGTAACTAGAAGTAAACAAAAGCATTTAGCAATTGTTCTTTCTTTTAGAATAAAAATCCAATGCATTTACATAAGAAACACATTTTAAGTCTCGCGTGAGATTTTTCTCACGTTTTTTCAATGAGAGATGGCTGAGTTGGCAGGGGGAGTCAGAATTTTCTTAAAAACACCTTACATAATTTATGGACGCCCCCTTAGTCCATATTAGGTTTTTTATGTCATAGACGTAGCAAACGAGCGTGCTGTCTAACTGAATGAAAGCGATCACTGACGTCTAAGAAGATCTATAGTCGACCCCGAATATATATATTTTTTATGTTATCCTTGGAGGTGTCGTGTTAAGGTATAGTTGTAGACCATGGATTTTCATATTCAAACTCGAGCCGTATTAAAGTTTGTATAAAAGTGTCGAATTCGTGCATAGATGCTTTGAAAATACGAGTCTACCATTGCTTTAGTAAAGGAGTGATTTGTTTACATAAGCTAATTACATCAGACGTATGGTATTATTAGATACGTCCTTTAATTTTATTTACGTCGACTCTATTATTAGGAGCTAATTAAAGGAAACGGATAACATTGTTTATTTCAGTCCCCCTTTGGTTTTGGAAGTGTGGGCTATGAAGGTCGGACGGGTTTTGTCTTGAACGTAGTGTTATGAGGTAATGGGCTTCTAATCCCAGCTAACAAACATAATTATTATCAACTAACCAAAATAATATATTGTGTGTATAAATCGTAGTGTATCGTAACGTTGCTCCGCGTTATGTTAGCGTAAATCATTTCGAAAGCAAAGCAACGTCAACCGCGGTCTGAAGTTGAATGGGTGACCAATAGTGGCACCATTTTTTCACGCTTTTGTGATTTGAGGGCATGTTAAGTAGTCGGTCTTAATTATTCTCGATAGAAGGTAGTTGTTAAACCTTGTTACGGACCAGTGCACATAGACACGGGTCTCCTCTCGAAACAGAATGGCTGAGCCATAATCCGCCATGTTGACCCACTACAAAACAGACTCTACTACTATTAGAACTGTGTATTAACTCCCAATTATGTTGATTTCTCGGCTTTCTCTTCGCTCATCGTTAAAGCAATTTTTAATTAATTTCTAATACACCTATAAGTTCTAAATAATCTGAGATGCCAGGTATCGTTCTCAGTCTTTCCGTGAGAGAGGACGAAATCTTATTATTAAATGGTCACTGCTTCGGTTAATGAATTAGTTGAGTATGTAACAAAACTCTGTTGTCACCTTTGCTTATTAATTTATTTACTATACAATACAATATACTACACCCTATTGCATATCATAAAATAAAAGACAAACATTAACACTGACTTATCAGGCAGTTATCTCTTCCAGCCGATCTATGTAAAAGGAGACGTAGTGGAAAATGTATAGGGGTGAGAAATGCATAGATAAGGATGAGGAATAAATACAAGATTAAGCATTCGAAAAATAACACATGTCAATGCAATACAACAAAGAATACCGATATAACGAATAGAACAAGATTAGTAAGATATAGTTTGAGTAAATTTGATACAGCAGCAAAAAAAAAAAAACTAAATGAAAGAATATTTAACAAATTAACTGTTTAAAGCTTAACTATAACTGGTAATATTCCTTCCTGATTATTTTCAGTATACGTTTACGTCATTGTCGTCTTTTTTACATTCTCCCATGATACAAGTATTTAATGATGTAAGTAATTATGAGGAATATATGAGAATATCTTTAATTAAATAATTATGAGAATGTCATTAACAAACTAAATAATTTATCCAAATCATAACACTAATAATTATTATACAATTATTTTCTCTAAACTTTTACAAGTGGGAGTTCTTTGTTTGTTCCTAGGAACGATTCTGCCTGCGCCAGTCGGAAATATCGTCACGTTGTGTAATCAAAACCCACTTAAACACGCAAATCGTAGCTAGTGACGCAGTTCTTAACGACAATGAGTAAGTACCTTTCGATGCGAGAAGAGTAACAAACGGGCATACAGCCAACCTAATGTTAAGTAATCGCTGTAGTCTTTAGACTCCCACATGCAACCTCAAACAGGATTGTATTATTATTTGAAGACGCATGTTGCGTTGTTATTCTTGATGAATGAGATGGTCGCTTCGCTTAGGTGTACTCGGCAACCGCAACTTTCTAACCACAAGTTCAAAACGCAAGACTTTCCACACGCCCGGATTTTAAGAGCGGAGGAAGTACCACGCTAGAACGTAAACCTACCCAATACTTACAATACAGAAAGTGAAACAATATAGGTTGACCAAAAAGGCCATTTAATAGCTAGAATAGCGATCTTCCAGCCAACTATTTATCTATCTATCATATCATATCTATACTGCATATTTAAAAGGAGTGGCGAGTGTTTTTTTCATCAGTACCTTTTCTCAGTAAACATCAGCCAAAACGGCTCTCAAGGTCTATATGATTTAATATTCTGTTTTTGAGATCCATTAATTCTATTTTGATACTTTATACACATATAAAAACGAGTATCCACATGCGCACACGTAGAATAGAAATCTAAATCCTTCAAATGCTTGAATGGGAATCGAATCCGGAACCCCCTACGTATCACAGTTTTTTTATGTTAGAAAAACAGCAAAGGAGCGAAACCGGCCATTTAATGTTACATAGTCTCAGTAGCACTTTTACGCTCAAACTCAAACGAAACTAAAGTCATGTCATACATTTTGAATATATGCGTAGCAATGCATATTCAAAATGTAAGTAGCAACTTTAAGGGATATAGACAGTCGCCTTTCTCGTAAGTCGGCGACCACACCTCTCCAACCGAAATAAAAGAACTGTGGATCATGCGGGCGGTGGTGTTATCCCCCCGGTTGAACTACCTTGGAAAATATAGGGATGATAACGCATTACGGTGCGTTAAATTAAGAGACATGTTTCGCCGAGAGCAAATAGTGAATAACGAGGTAACAGTAACAGAACAAATACGATACCATTGTATAGAAGGAGGAAAATATTGGCCATATTAATATCAGACCACTCAGGGAATGTGCTAGTTGAGATTAAATAACCGGTCAAGTGTGAGTCGGATCGCCCTAAGAGTTCCTTACTATCACTAGTTTATTGATATAATTTACATCATTTTAATATATGTGTAATGGGTATTCACTATTAAGTGGCAATTAAAAAAAGTGGATCGTAAAGTATACAGAAATGAGGATAAGAAGTAGAAAACGGACAAGGAGGTATACAAATATAAGGATGAGGAGTAAACACATAGGGGGGAGTTATAGAGAAAAGAGGATGAGGAGTAGTAAACGGAAAGAGAGTGAAGTATGCAGAAATGAGTGTGAGGAGTAGAAAACGGACAAGAGGTAGGATATGCAGAAATGATGATGAGGCGAAAATAGGGTAACATTATAAGGGTGGAAACATGCGAACATAAAATATACATTTTGGAATCATACAGCCATGTGAGCGATATACAGTTATACAAACAGGAAAACATTCAAATATTGTCAACATAAAATTTTTGTGCCATTGATCTTTTGGTTACAAAATTTTTAAGGGCCAATTTTCCAAAAATAACCATGTCTTCCTCATCTCAAATGTAAAAAAAAATGAACTTTGCCACATGTAAACAAATTTTTGATGTAGGAAGACGAAGAAGTAAGAATAAATACAAAATATGAATTCCAGAACAGGTCTCTCCAAAATAGATAGAATAAAGATATTAATGTATAACTCATTCAGTTTTCCTTGTATTGAAAATGGATTGCGAACCTGATAGCTTAATAATTACCTATTTATTTATAAAGTGAATCGGTCCATTGAATTAGACTGGTTTTGTAGGTATGTGCCGCTATTTTTATGTAAGGCTATAGTACACTCACACATACACACGCGCGCACACACACACACGCACAAGAAATGTTATTGTGTGGTTCATCATCAATCTCTTACTTTCCACTGCTGGGCACTGATTTCTTCTCAGACGGAGAAGGGCATCATTGCACACTATACCTTTGAGAACTTTATGGAGAACTTTCAATCATGCTCATTGCTTCATGGTGTTTTTTTTCAATGTCAAAGCAAGTGATAATTAATTTCTAACTACATAGCTTCAAAAATCAGACGTCTCAGGCATTCGAACCTCGGACCTATTGAATGAGAGGCTGGAATCGTAACCACTATATTATCAATGCTTAATGTGTGGTTATGAGAGTATAAAGCGTAATGTCTGTTTGAATTTAAATTTCTGTAATATTTACCAAAATCTCAGTCATTTCAAATACTCAAAGTTCGTTCACATTATCTGATAAATTGCGTCTAGATTACATTTGATATGCAAATCAAATTTTGTATACAGATCCGTAATATTCCAGGATAAGGCATGTCTGCGAAGATAACATGATAATGGAATAATTATATATTACTACGTTCTTGAAGATCGTATAACCCTTTTGAAATTCGCCTTGAAGATCGTCTGTAGTGACACTGCAGGTGCTATTATGCCTTATAACAGCGATATAGCGCTCGTATTGTAAAGGTTGTGGTAAGGCATATTCACTCTTTTGAGATATTCCATTTTAGTGTACAGGTGTAGCATCGTTGATTGAATTTAGACAGCAGGTCTATTCTACATTAATTTGGTTACAGAAAGTTCATAGGCGTCAGTAATCACTTAACAATCAGGTAAGATCTCTTGCTCATCTTGCACCTTCCTCTAAGACATACCTGAGCAACTATAGCGCGTGCAATAGCGCATGCGTTCGCTTACAAGACTTCGTACATTATATTGTACACATAGTTATATTGGCCCCTTTAGTTTCAGAAAATTTGCATCGTTTCCGCCATATTGTATCACACTCTATAAAGATAGATGATGACGAGAGGGCTGGTTAATCTCGCGCTGAGAGTCGCAATTACTATTTAGCGACGATATGTGGCCAGCGTTCTTGGCGTGGAAGTAAGAGTCTTGTTTTAAATAGTTGCTGACTTTTCAAATTCCAATTCTTTGAGCGCCCTGTTGGCTAAGGTTGGCTGGGTCAAAAAAGCCGGCAGAAAAAACTCCTGGCCCTCTTTTTAAAACAATCCTTGATAAATAAACATTACACAGTATAACTTTAGAAAGATGGCGAGCACACGAGCCAGCTAATCGTTTGTGTTAGAATCTTTCCACTGTATTTGGTTTTGGACGTGCAAAACGTTAATCAATCATGGCCGACTACGATTTGCTGTTATAATTAATGTTTGTCTGATCTGTGATACAACGACTGACGTTATTTGAAACGTGACATAATACCACTCAAAACAAGATAGTATTAATTCTATGTAGCTATATTTCTTGTTATATTAGAGAAGAGTAGCAAACCAGAATGCAAACCAACAGATCTGGACATCCGCCTACAGTCACAAACGCGACCGAAATCCTATCCGAGCTTGAACGCAGATACGTTGCTACTCCTGAGGACTAAGATGGCTGCCTCGCTGCTAAGTGGAGCCGGCAACCGCACCTCTCCAACCGAAACACAGGAAATGCTTTACGGCGGATTATTAGGGTGGCGGTGGTACCTACCCGGTTGATCTATAGTTCTCCCACGTTTACGTACCACAATCCACATATTACGTATATTTGAATTTGAACTAGGGTTTAGTCTTGCCTTGTACCCAAGCGGATATTTATTTCACTAACTATAAACCATGGAACTTTTATGCAAGCGTTAAGTGAATAATCAACGTGTTCTACGCTTGTTTTGAAGGTTTGCCAACACTGTAATTCACTTCAGTGCAATACGATTGTGAGTAATCCCGTCATATACATATAGTTCAAGTGGCTGCAACCTTTATATTTTTCAGCTGGATATGCTATTATTTCTATAGTAGCAAAGTTCCGTTGTGTAAATGTACGGTATAACGGACTTTACAATTTTACTACGTCAAAATAATATCTTATGAATAAATCGAGTTGAGTTTGAATACTCTAATACTCTAATATATTCTATATTAGAAAATTCAAAACTATTGCGGCGGGCACGTCAGTGCACTTTTATCGAGTTTATCGAATAACAGTAAAATGTAAGTAGTCGATACGTATTTGTTTACTATTGGGCCGAAGAACATTAAATTTAAGTCCACTTGTAATTCTTTACAGAGACATGTTATTCGCATCACGGAAATGAATATTAAATGCAGGGTATTTTTCCCCGTTGCTGAGGAAAATCAACGATATGTATCCAGGATTTTTATATTTTACTTTTTATAGGGTGTAAATGAAGTCTACTATCACGTCTGAACAGCAGAACAAGTTACTTTTTTAAGTGAGAAAGTGACAAACGAGCATTCAAACTACCTGATCTTAAGTAGTCGCAGCCCATCTATGAAATCCTATCCTGAGGACTAAGACGTTCACCTCGCTTCAAAGTGAAGTCGGCAACCGCACCTCTCCAACCGAAACACAAGTAGTGCTTTACGGCGGATTATGAGAGTGGCGATGGGACCTCCCCGGTCGAACTATAACTCTCCCACCTTTAATTAAATAATATATTTCAGCAAACCGAAATAGGTGATAGTGGAGGTAAATCTTAAACGTTATGTTCCTATGGTTTCGGATTAATTTAAATTAAGGCTTGCACACTCGTCTAATAAGTATCATCTTGGGGGCAAGAAGATAAACGCCAATGAAGAGGAAATTCTGGAGCTTATGAAATTTAGCCTTCCTTGCGATTACGACACAATCTTGTCGTTATTTATTGCATGATACTGCATATCAGATATTATGTGCCAAAATTTTAGTAATATCATTAATTTATTACTTTTTAGTTGAATAGATGAATATGTACTCTTACGAGGAGCCGACTTTTAAAACCTGTTTGATATAAGAGTTTGACAGAACGTTGTATATAAAATATGAGAATGGAATATTTAGGATCTGTGAAAAGCAATTTATGTCAAAAATAATTTGTTACAGGTTTTTTATGAAAAAAAAAATGTACGATAACAATCTATTTGTCACTAGGTGAACATTTTTAGTGCGCAAGTAAGTAGATTTGAAATATTTATATGGATGTCATGTCATTGTTAGTTTTCCTGTTAAACTAAAACAAAAATAAAATATAAAAGAAGTGTTGCCCCTGAGGGGTAGAGGGTTTAAGTTCATACTTATAAAGACTTATTTTATCGTTGTTGGATTACTGGTAACTGGTTTTGATTGTTTTTTTATTTTTTTTATTGTGAAAGAGTAAGAAACGGGCATGCAGGCCACCTGATGTTAAGTGGTCATTGCAGCCCATGGAC
>DWON01006437.1:0-13863 GCA_018251015.1 Phocides pigmalion okeechobee
AGAAACGGGCATGCAGGCCACCTGGTGTTAAGTGATCACTGCAGCCCATGGACAACCACGTCCAATCTCAAATAGAATAGAAGTTCTATTTAAAGATGGACGCGGATGCGCTCCTACTCTTGAGAACTAAGATAGTCGCCTCCAATAATGTGTATCCGGCAACCATACCAACCATACCTCCCCAACCGAAACGCAATACATGAAGAACATGTTGCTTTAGGGCGGGTTATGTGGGTGGCGATGGTGCCACCCCAGGCGAGCTCTAACGGCTCTACCACCTTTAGAATAACTTAATATTTAGAATAGTTAAGCGTGAATAGCCGTTACGTAGTAGAATGTATAAATTCTGATGTTAATTTATTCAAATTCGTATCTAAAAATAAAACACTAACGAAATTTATAAACAATTTCATTGTTTTCATACTATCCTGTTTTGTTTTAATGAAACAAACTCTTCACAAACATTGTACTAAGCCTTCAATTAGCGAACATTTGCGCCGCCCTGGAAATTCGAAATGAGTTTTAATTTATTTAAATCTTATTTGTTTTGGTAATTAATTATGACATAATTTGCTTAAGGTGTTCTTTTGTGGAACTGAAGTAGCGAACGAGTATGCAATCTATCGAATAACTAGATATTATTTTGTGTAAAGAACATATGTTACCATTTCCGTAAATAATAGCTGTTAATACATATTTTAGGTATCGTTAACGATGATAATTTCTTAAAAATGTATTTTTATTTATAGATATATTGCCCATACTCAATTTTAATATATACTTAAGAGCAATAAAAAAATCCATCTTCTGTTTTTCCACCTTTAACCGTGGCATTTCGTCTCGAAATTTTAACGGAACCCTTTTTAATTTTAAAGTATTTGAAAGTAGATCCTTTCAAATACGGAAGGGACTTTTCGAATCGGTTAATAAGTGAATTATTTGTGCGGTAGGAAACATAAAATTAAAATCAGATTGAGAGCTTCCCCCTTTTTTGAGATCAACTAAAAAGAAATCCAACCTAATATTGATCGTACATGCATTGTTTACTACATCTGAGGATTAATATGGTTGTCAATTGTAAGCTCAACAGGGGCGGTACCGATGCCGCCTTCATATTTCGCTAGTAATGTTACGGTTGGTGAGGTACACTAAAAATACAATATTTGTATGAATTGACAGAGTCTCTCCAGTCTAAAGAAAAGAACTCCAGCTTAGTGACGCCTCTGTAATCCTGACTCGATGTAATACTCGTACATGAGCGCTGCAGTCAACGTTATAAGGATTATGTGGGCGGCGATGGTACCTTTCGATGACCTGATCCGACCACCTTGCATACCACATTGCTACACGGAAATAATCTGTTCTTCCTACCGTACATTAAGAAGAACAGATTATTTTCATTCATATCACAGCATCTACGAACATTTGGCGCGTGATCCGGAAACCAATGTTTATTACCGTGACATTGTTATCTTCAACTCTCGTAGATATTATGCATTATCCGTTCTGATGTTTGTTTATCCGTGATATGAAGCAAGTTATATGATGTAAAGTATGTTTGTTGTTACGTACATTGTCTTACTCAACACCTCAAGGTATTAGAACTACACTTCTACGGGGTTGATACGATCGTTGCCGTCATAAACTACCGTAAAACAATATTTATGTTTCGATTAGAGATATACGGATGCCATTTACAAGTGAGGCGGCCATCATAACTGTCAGGAGTGGCAACGCGTTTGTGCACGACGTCAAGCAAGAGTCTTGGTTAAGGTTGAACGTGGAGTTCATGAGCTGTAGACTCCATTTACCATAAGCTAGCCTATATGCTCGTTTACTACTTTCAAAGGTTTTCGTTATGTTAGAAAAGTGGCAAACAAACGTGCAAGCCACCGAACGCCAAGGGTCTACTACAGTCCATCGATATCTGAACACAGTATTTAGGCCTGAATATCAATTTGTAGGTGCTTAAGTACGTAAACTTGAAGACTAAAATCTTGCCAGCAATAATACCCCAAAAAGAAACAACAATTGCTTGACGTATGATTACGAGAATGGAGATGGTACGACGCGTGCCAAACTGTGGTTTTTCCAACTTTGAAAAGTATTAGAAGGTTAATCTTTTTCTTTAGTGTTTCTCGACCGTCAGTCAACCTAGCCGAAGACTATGTTTTCTTTGATTGCGTCACTTATGAAGTACTTTTCCAATTACCTTTTTTCCGCCAGACATAATAATCAATTCAGTCTGCTAATTCTGAAGACTGTCGGCAAAGCTTTGTTTGTGAAACATAATAGAATTATGTCACGTTTGGAAATATAATTATCTATTTCTAAGGGACGCTGAGTGACGTTGATGGTTTAGGTTCGTACTGTCGGATAATTTCCTCTATTTGCGTGGAGTTCGTAGGAGGCGGTAAATAATATCCCAGTAATAATCTTAATAATATCTTTGGACAACCCAAGCATGGCCGTCTGATTCCAACCTACGCAGTATCTATGTCACATCAGATAATCGATAAACTTACATATGTTTCTTAAGACATACTGACGTTTATGATTTATGATTTTACAGGTTTCTTTCTGTCTCGGGAAAACCTTTCAAAGGTACTTGGTATTGCAGAACCGATTTTGGTTATGTGTCATTTACACTTACTAAAATCTGTCGTTTGTATTTGGAGAGACCAGGATTTCGAAGCAAATATAACTGGTGTTATCTAACACTACACTCCAATCTGGTACATCTTGAGAGAGCTTTCCCGGCTCCTCGGGTACCGGTTTGTTCTTACGTCGGTGTAGGACCATTCACAGTGAAATCATTCCCGAATTCCTTACATCAAAACAGCTTGAGCTGCTTCAACATTCCCGATCCCAGAAGAGGTATTTTATTTAGTTTATCCCCTATTAAGGTTTCAAGCTACAGGTGGTAGCTTTACTCCTAGAGACAAAATAGATTCTCGTGCTCCTTTTGCAAATATTAATCCCCTGTGAAAATTAAACCCAGGAGGGAAAGGAAACAGTGCATTAGAAATAATTTATTATTTGAAATTAATAAATATTACTAGAATATTACTTAAACCGTAAAGGAAAGCATCGTGAGGAAACAAACATACCAAAAATTCTTTTTAAAAATTTCTAAGATATAATTATGAAGTCACCCAATTCGCACTTAGTCAGCGAGATCGATCTATGGGGTGGTAATCCTTATAAAGGAGGTGATCTACATGGTGTTAGTCATGTAGGTAAGCGTATCTCAAATACCTTTGAGTTTAAGCACTGGAAAATTTGTGATCGTCTACTTCAATTCAATTTTCCAAATTACCATCATGTTTCCACAAATTTTGGTCATCCGAGTAACGTCATATATTTTCTGTTTTTATTATTAATTTCATGATGTCATTTTTCTATGTATACCACTGAAGAAAAAAATTATTTTCTCGTGATCTATACAATATAAGTTTTGTCTTTATATGTATAAACTAGCGACCCGGCCCTGCTTCGCTCGGGTAATAGAGTTTATATTATTTTTCTTTCATGCATGCATTATAGTCATCAACTAGTTGCAAAAACTAACAATTAGAAACATCTTTTTCGAACGACAACTCAATTACTATATTGAATTTAACTATTAAATTTTACTTAGCAGCATTCTAACTGTTGTTGAAAACTATGAAAAAATTCTTCCAGTACTTTTTGAGTTTATAATGGACAGACAGACACGACGGGGGACTTTGTTTTTTTTTTAATTTATAATAGAAATAACCAATATTTTATATTTACGACAGAAAGATGATTGACTAACCCAGAGATCAACACATAGCCGAAACCACCCAATATAGGACGCTGTAATTCTGCAGATCTTTATATACCTTAGGCAACATCTATGGTGATAGATTAGTTGATGGTTTGACAATTTTTTTCCTTTTTTGTAGGCAAAATTGTATATAAATAGCCAACCATTGTTTTAGGAGTATTGGGTTTTTTGGGATATAGTAAATTCCAATTTCCGGCAGCTCGACATTTGGACCTTACCTCAATCCATCAGACTGTCCGCTACAATTCTTGTAAAGTATTGGAACTCCAAACTTTGGGTTGCAAATCCACGGATCTGAATTTAAATAACATGTTTATTTCACTCTGTAGTCACAATAATTCCAATTCAAATATTATATTGTAAGATATTTACATACACTTAATGAACGTTAAGGGTACAATGTAGAATCAGTACATCGGCTTTGAGCGCCCTGTTGGCTAAAATGACCGGGAAAAAAGGCATCGGAAAAAAATACAAAATGTATAATTTATTTTTAAGTCTATAGTAAAAGAATATTTCGTACCCTGATATTCGGGGGGGACGATTGCTAACTTTAGGCGGCTGTATAACTAAAGTGTTCGCGTTGTCTACCAAACAGTGAGATCGGCAAGGAGTTGCACTGGCCATCGATGCTTTCCTTTTACATCGTAATGTTTAAATTCGTAATGTGGTGTTACATTAAATTATCTCACGCGCTACGCGACCTCATCCGGGAGTATTTAACCCCTTCAGAAAAAGTCGGGATAAAGAAAGAATCCTCGGAGTTTGAATAATCGCTACCTTCTCCACTATGACAGTCATTAGTAACGTCATTAGTAAGTATGAGTTGTTAAAAAAAATCGAACCATAACAATTACTTACGGTGAATTGTGATAGCGGCTGATACTTCCCCGGTGGAACTATACTACTAACACTAATTTAACGTCCCTTCAATTATGTAATAAACGCGATATTTAGGTACACTTTAACAAAGAGCTGACAAAATTGAGTTAACCACACGTCGCCGCAACGTAATGAAGCGTTACACGTATTCGAAATTATGTTATCTATTGTTGACATTATATACTTTCTATATATTCTTTATTAGCTTTCGCTTGCAACTTGGCTCACAAGGAAGTCGATATGATTTTAGAACACATTCCAATAAATCACGCAGCTCTATTTTTAAGCTATTTATTTGGAGTAAATCTCAAAATCCTATAAATTTTCATCTTCCGTTTCATACGCTTTCATGCAATCTTGCAATTACCATTTTACCCACAGGTATAGAATTTACATATATACATATATAAATATACATATATATAACACATTAACCAGATGCGTAAATATAAAATTTTAAGTATTTCAAACTAACTGGATTATATACAATTTTATAAATCCCTTTTTGCCCCTTAGAAGTGGAAATTCCATTTTTTCGTGATAAATTTATCAGACGACCAGGCCAGGTCACATAATTTTCACTGGTCGATGCAGCCCATGGCATCGCATATATACCATATACTCATATACAAGTTTAAACAGAACTAAGTGACTGATATGAATACCTGAGGTCATATGGCATTCCTACTCCTGAGGACTAAGATGATCCTTATGAACCTCAATGTATAGTACAGCCGGCTACCGAACCTCTCCACCCTAATCACAAGAAATTCTTTACGGCATAATAACAGCGTCGATGGTACCTCCCTGCTCGAAATATATATCCACCATCTATAAAAATTCTTCCATACCTCATTTACGCTATATAAAACACATATTTGAAAAAAATCATTATTTGACATTTAAAACTAATTCTAGAATTATGAAATCCTGAAATTCCTCATTCATTTACTACGATTTAAGATTTTAGGTTAAGCGGTTTCGTCTGTGTTTTGATCTCTGGGTCAGTCAGTCACCTTCCTTTTTTGTACAATACTAACCTTTACTAAGGATTTCTACGTGACGCTAAAATTCATTTCGGAATTCTTCACACAAATTTTATTTGACCCTATGACCCTACTAAGACAAGGTCAAGGGCTATCTATCTTTAGTTATCAATTCCAATAAAACTGATCGCTATATTTAAAGCGTTGAGTCAGCCCGTGACCTTTTAAACTAGAAATTTAAAGATCTGATACGAGATTTTTCATTAGTCTGGTAGTTATTTTTAATTGGGGACACTTGGAGCAAATTGTGTCATGTCACTTCATTCCTTATTAGTGATTACGTTTTCAAATTCTAAGGACCTATGAAAAAGTTTATCAACTGCCGTTTGTGCGAGAATAACAGGGACCGACTGGTAAGTATGTTCACTGATACGCGAGAGCGCTCATAAAATGCCACCATTAAGCTTTATGCGCTTAGCTAATGGTCACCCATCCAATTCCCGACAAGCCCGAAGTTGTTTAATTTCGGAAATCTAGTTACGAGGCTATTAATACTACTAGAATATATTTTCTGATAGATATAGGATAGGTAGATATTATAGGTAGTTAAATATTTTTTTGCATCGTCTGTTACTCTAAATACTCGTAGATACTCCATATAATCTTGCAAACAATATATCTGGCATATTCAAGTGGATACATATCTATAATAATTTAATATGACCGGGGAAGTGCCACTACCGACCTCATAATCCACTGTAAAATTACTCTTTTGTTGGAAAGATGGCCGGATACACGGACAAGTAAGGCAATCATTTCAGACCTCAGGAGTGGTAACGCAACTATGTTTAAGGTTATATCTAGAATGTCCATGAGCTGCAGCCACTATTCAACATCAGATGGCCAGCATGCTCGTTTGCTACGTTTACAAGTAAAAAGATACAGATTAGCATTATTGAGTCATCAAAGGACCCTTTCAAATGCTGGCTTTTTTCTCATTGATACGTTTGTGACTTTCAATGTGTGAATGCAGCTAGCGTTCGCTGAACCATACCGCATGGGCACGGACTCCCTTTAGATTGTTTAGGTTAGGCTTTTATTATAATTCGTTTTAAGGTTTTCATTATTGTAAATATGTATTTCTATAATTATATTGTGTGCGTCGTGTTAGGAAGGTCAGTAACCTTTTTATGTGTAATAATATCATTTGTTAGTGTATTGTGACACATGAGATAGAACTTTTGGTGTGAGGTACTTGAAATGAAATTGTTTCATCCTCATAGAGAGTAGAACGTGGCTTCAACCGGAGAGGTACCAACGCTCCCCTTATAATCCGTTTTAAAGCAAGTCTTCATTTGGTTGGAGAGGTGCGTTTTTGTTCACTTTTAAGCGAGGCGACCATCTTAGTTCTCAGAATTAGCAACGCATCTAGTTAGATAGGACTTCAGTACTATTTGAGGTTTCATCACGTAATCAGATGACTTGCATGCTCATTTGCAGTACTCACATAAAAATTCTTATCAATGATAATTTCCGCTAGATTAGGGAAATTATTTTCTGGCGGCTTGTACGGGGAGTTCAGGGCTTAAATTAAGATATCCACTAGATTTTTAAGGTGCCTGTTAGAGATTACTTAGTTGCCTTAATGATAAAGTTTTTTTTTTTTTTGAGAGAAATTGTATGCTTGAGAGAAGATGTTAACATTGGGAAAGTAATAGGATTATGATGAATCAGAATTGAAAAACAAATATAAAAGCTATACATATATAACAGAAATAGTTAACGGCATACATTGCAGTGTCCTCTTTATTCGCATAAAATTTAACTAATTCCAACATTTCTAAAGCAATGCATGAATTCATGAATGGAGATAAACTGACAAACATTTCAAAAACCCACATTTACGTCATCTACATATCTATAGAACGGGAAAGCTGACTGGCAGACCTAAAGATCCATGAATAGCCGAAACCGCTAAACCCAAAAACTAGAAATTTCCCAGATAAGTTCTTAATGAGAGTAAGTGATCACTAAGTAAAGAATTTTGGAAATTCCACATAACAGTTTAAATACAAGAGATTCGACTAGAAAAGTAAAATAGAACATGAAATGTTGTGTTTCTTTTTCAATTTCTTTAATAGATTTGCTTCAAATATAAGGAAAAAGCGATCTGCACGATTTATTGACATGTTTTGTAATATCGTCTTTTGTACGAGCACGGCCACGGGCAAAAGTTAGTGTTTACAAAACAAGCGTGTTTAAAATACATTTTATTTGAGAAACAAACGAAAACAGACTATTCAATTTTCTATTTAATGATAAAAGATCGTTTGAAGCTCGTTTGTTAAAAATCTATAATTGGATACAAAGCTAGAGCAAACAGAAAACAGGTGTCTTTCTTCAGCCATCGAATTAGTAAGAGACTTTGGCGATAAAGTAAACTAAAACGCTGTAGGAGGACGGGACGACTCATAAAGTAGGGACTTTTAAGGGCTCCATCAGACGGACTGTCGACAGTCAATGCTCGCAGACGAACGAAGGACGCTCAACGCCGATCAACTCATTTTACATTATAACTTTGACATTAATTTAGTATATGTAAATACGTTATAATGAAAAAATGAATTTAAGGCGTGCATGACATTAACAACTTTAAATTAGCTCCGTACTACAGACTGTCGATAGGCGATATTTACAGACGAACGGCGAGCATGACGTCGAGAAATTTGCATGCAACTTTAAAAGTAATAGAACTATATATTTTTTTTTGTGTGCGTGTGTATATCACTAAACTCCTCCTACACGACTGGACCGACGTTGACGAAATTTTTTGTGTGTGTTCTAGGAGACTTGAAAATGGTTTAGATTCGCAATACTGTCCACTGGAAAATGTTTTTTAATTATTTTTTTATTTGTAACTAGTTGTTGATTTTAGAATGTTTCACGTTCGATCCGACAGACTGCGTTACCATCGCAATGTTAAATTCAAATGAAACAATATTGTATTTTAGTTTTAGTCTATTCCGACAGTTGGCGCTGCGATCGAATTGTGAAAAATATTTTGTTATTATTGTGTGCTGAATCAAATATTAAATTAAAAGGTACTGAGAGTTTTAGATTGTGCATAAAAAAAACTATACATTTAGCGATTTTAGTGCGAATATAATTCTTATATTTTGTTTATTCAAATTTACACGTGTGTTGATTAACTCAATGTATAAAAAGAAAATGCTGTTTTTTAGTCTCCCTAAAACTCGATAACGGCTAGACCGATTTTGCAAAATTTTATCAACTCCCGCTGCAAACGCCATCCGCCAGCTGGTTTCGTCACACGCCGGCGAAGGGTACAGCCTGAGGGCCCAAACGACGCGTTAGCGTGCCGACACGCTGAGATAGCTTCACATCGCGTGTCAGGCGTCCGTACTGTGGTTGCGGGGCAGCGTTAAGGATGACCTTCCGGCAGTTTAGCGGTTCGATGATGATGATGGACCTGTACTCCCTGTCTAAGCGGGGGCGCTGACCGTTCTGACGCTACGGCCTTCGCTCTTCTTTTCCGTGGAGGCAGCGACTGTTTCGAGGCACCTAAACCCTTTCCAACGAAAGGGTCAGGTGCCAAATCTCGGCAGGCGTCCTCCTATTAGTCGCCTTTTACGACAGCCAGGAGATACCGTAGTGCTACTCTGGTCCCGCGCTACGACGTTTTCCACATTCAAAACAAAAAGTAATATGTACACTCATATTCTATTTTCTGACATAAACAATTGACAGTAATTATAGTTGTAACTGATGGCACGCGGTAAAGAATACAATACACTTAAAGTTCATGAGCTTAGAAAAATTGCCGCAATTGATAGCCGCATATGACATGCGTGCTATTCGCAGCAGCATATATTAACAACACACACCTGTAGCCGAATACAAAACCCGCCCACATTCTATTGAATATGTTAAATCTTTCAGTTTTGCAGTTCGTGTGTTAGAGCCCTAAAGTAGACGTACATATAAACGCAGCACGCACGTTGCAAGCGCCGTATCCATTTAATTTTAGAAATGCTGCGTAAGAAAATTTTATGTATTTTTGTTATAACGTTAATGGTATCCGATTGGACTTGGACATCCATGTCCAATCTCAAACAGGATTAAAGTTCTGCCTGACGTCGTGCAGAGATACATCGCTACTACTGAAGACTAAGAAGGTCGCCTCACTTATAAATGTAGCTAGAAACTGCATCTCTCCAATCGAAATACAAGTATAGTTTTACGGCAGATTATAAGTGTAGCGGTAGTACTTGTCCGGTCTAACCGCAGTTATACTGGGAACGTCTCACGACGTCACTGATTATGGCAGCTGAGTCGGTGCGTGCTGAGCTGCGGAGATTTAGTAAGGAAGTTCGATGACAAAACAAACTAAAGAGCTATAAGAGGACGGACACGACTCATAAAGTACTTTTACAGACAAACGCAAATGTACTATAAAAAATAGGGAAAAGATAGAGAGTAAGTATATATACCACTATACATATTAAGACTAAATTGATTACTTTGTATGAATTAGCTGAAAGGAAAAACAAAATGTTAAACACTATTTTAGAGTTCTTAATTTACAATACGTCTATTTAATGTTAAATAAACTTGGAATACAATTTATTTTATTTATATTAGTGTGTATACGAAGTATCTGTTGCGTACAATTTTTTTACATTCAAATTTTATAGCGTAAACATAAACGTAGAATATGAATGGATTAAAAAGTTGAGCTCGCGCCAATATGTACGCATAACTTTGAAATAGCGCCAAGCATATTTATTGTCTTGTTGCTGGCGACACGGACACGCTACTTTTTGTCTTGCGACTTTCCAATCATTTGTCTGAGCAATAAATTAGCCTGGAAATGTATTTTCATATGGTTTGTTACCAGAACTTGTAGACATTTCTTAAGAAAAGCTTTCATGTACTCGATTTGTAAGTTCTATAGACAAAATTATGAAATTTTATTTTTGACTTAGCAACGTTTGAAATTTTGCACATGTATGAAAGAATATGGAACGTAGAAATAAATTATCTACATGAGAATTACGCCTATGCCTTTTTCTGGCTTATTATTATTCTGGATCTGGATAATATTATTTCACTGGAATCCTGCTGTTTTCTTGTGTTAAATTTAGTTTGTGTTTATTTATGGTCAAGCGCTGTTGGTGTAAAACAGCAATAGATTTGGCGATAGTTAAGATTAAAGTTAGTAGTTTAAACCTAGCCATCAGAGATAAAAATGTGACAAACCATATGTAGCCTTGACGTCGCATATTCCATTTTCATTTCTTCATGTCTTAAATGTGGTAGAATCTTTCGAGGACGTAGAGGCACTACCGTCATAATCATTTTATGTTCTTTTTTTTTCATTGGAAGGCAAACGAGCGTACAGACCATCAGATGTTAAATTATCAACCTTAGACAGGACTAAAATCCTGTCGAATGTCGTGTGTGCGTTGCTGCTAATAAGAACTGAGATGGTCGCCTTATTTGTAGCTGGTAACCGCACCTTTCTAACTGAAACTCAAAAACTCCTTTACAGCGGATTATAAGGGCCGCAATGATACCCGTTCAGTAGTAAATTATTATAACAACAGTGTTAACTGAGGTCTTTTGTTTAAAGGGTGTTGTAAGATAAAATAATTTACACAAACCATTCAAACTTAATCCTTAAAGTAGCAACGCATCTGGGGCTGCCCTTAGGAAGGAATTAAATCGTATTTAGGTATTAGGGTTGATCACAGCTGTCCATGGACCGCAGTTGTCTATTGCCATCATAACCTGTATGCTCGTTTACTTCTTATTTTATATGAATATTATAAAACAAAATCCCCCGTCGTGCCTGTCTATCTGTTCGCGATAAACTCAAAAGTACTGGACGAATTTTCTCAAAGTTTTCAACAACAGGCAGAGTGATTCCTGAGAAAGGTTTTGTTTCACATTTTTTTTTGGAACATGCGCGAGAAATTAAATAGTTACATTTAATATAGTATAATATATACAATACAGTCGTCGTTCGATGTTTCTAATTGTCAATTTTTGCTATGAGGTAACGACTGCATACATGTATAAAAGAATAATAATATACTTAAATATAAAATCTATAACCTAACGAAGTTGGGCCTGATCGCTAGTCTCTAATAAAAGTTTTTGTACTCCGACACTCCACAGTTATAATGCTGTTGGTTTGATTTGATCGTAATTTACGACGGAACCGCACCGTGACATATAAACACGAATAAAAAATCATTCCAACAGACATCTGCCTCTTTACGGTTAACCGCATTATTTTCGTTAGCGTTAAAAGTTTTTTAAAGTATAGAATTTGCATAAAGATTTTTAAATTTAGGATATATTTTCGGTTTTATTTTAGTAGGTTTTATTTATGTTATAGAGGTAATGTTGCCAGCGCTGGGAATTCATCTCAAGGACAGTAATCTAGATGCAGTATTTTAGTTTAGCATTATGTTTTCATGGAACTATTTTTAAGGGTTACATATTTATATTAAACTACCTTACTGTTATACAATAAAAAATATTTTTAATAGCCTAAATATAACATTTAACACCTCAAAAATAATGATTACAAAAGCCTATCTTGAATAACCTACAAGGAGTCTGTACCTATGTGCCAGGGTACCAAAAAGGTGGCCGTATTTATTTGTAAAGAACGACAGTAATTCTCTGCGCAAGACATGAACCGGCTCCCATGTTTGTCACATAAATATACTGCCAATATTAGTTTTATAACGTTAAATATTCTTGTTTTCTACTGCAAAGAAACGTGCAGGTCATCTGATGTTATCTCGTCACTTTTGCTCATGGGTATTATTATGGGTATGGTATTGAAGGATTGTTGGAGACGGTACGTAGATGCATTACGACTGCTGAGGATTGAGATTATTACCTCGCTTAAAATTGAATCCGCTGACCACGTCCCTTCAAACTCAACACAAACATTTAGTCACGGTGGATTATAAGTACCTTCCCGATCTAAGAATAACTCTACTATCAAATTGGATCCCTACTTATACTGTCTACGAGCTAAAAAATAAAAATAGCAAACGGATAACGTTATTTTTAGCTACTTTTGTTTCTAAATCTTATTTTCTTGGCATCTGCCTCTGTTACATACATCGTCATCTCGGGTAATAAGTCTTAGTTTTATAAAATTGGAGTAGCAAACGATCTTGCAACCTACATGATGGTAAGTGGTCGTTGCCACTTATAGACATCCAAGCAACTCCATAAAGAACAACTCTCACTTGAAGTCGATCATAGATGCGTTGCCGTGGTTGAAGGCTAAGGTGGTCACCTCATTTGTGAGGTCACCACATCTTTCTAACGAATTGAAAGTAACTTTCATGTTAGTACGGTAGCGATGGTAGGTACCATCGCTCGCATCAGGGGAGGTCCCCAGTCACACCATACAGGTTCTACCTACTAGTTTTTCCTTATTATTACATTATTGTATTGAATTATTACATATAGTCCATCTTGCATTGAATATTTCATTCGTTGATCATGAGCATTCTCACAGTAGTGCCTCTCCGATTTCGTTAAATTGCTTCTTCTTCTTCATTATCTTTATGTCAACGCTGTTCCTGACAAAAGAGCTGGTTCATATCTCGCACAGAAAATTGCGTTCACTATTCTGCACGGGAATGCGGCCAGCGTTCTTAGCATACTACATGGGCAGGGATTCCTTTTAAATGTTTTAAGTTTGGGTATTATAATTAACTTGAAGGTATTCCATATTAAGATAGATAAATAAGGGAATAAGCTATTCCATATTGAGTTACACAAAATATAGATATATGGGAATAATTGCCTCTACAATGTTAAGGGGCAAATTAATATTCCATTATAACACGGTATTAAAGCAGTTTATCAATTCGGGGTATCATTTAAAACAAAGCAACGATGTTAAGCCTGATTTCATTATTCAAATTTGCCCAATTTTCCCTGAAATAGTCGGTTTAATCTATCAGAAGTTTACCTTACCATCAAAATAATGTAAAGCGCTTACAAAATAATATGAAATAACTTTTTACTGAGTAATGGGTACTCACCATTGACGAATTATAATTTACGACGGAGCAGAAAGGTCCTGGAGTGGCGACCACGTCTAGGCAAAAGGAGCAGAGGGCGTTC
>DWON01006438.1:0-13862 GCA_018251015.1 Phocides pigmalion okeechobee
GATAATAGTTTTTTGATCGTCTGTTTCAAAATTCGTTTACTCGACAAAATATCTTATATCTGATAAACATATGTATATATATATATATATATATATATTATGGTATGTTTAATAAACATTTTCAACAGATGAAAACTGGGGGTATACAACAGAAGATGCTAGACTCGAAGACCTTATTCTGACCCAACTAGGTCACTAAAAACAGAATGAAAATAGCATATTTTTGAAAACGCTTATTTAAATAATCGTTTCATTTTATTACAGTACAAAGAGCTCATCAAAAAGATAATAATTATGAGAATGAAGTTGCGAACACACGAACTCATACTTAATTAATAAAGTTCGTAATAATTTTCGAAATTATTTACCAAGTTTCGCTCTCATTCCGTAGTTTAACGAACAACACAGAATACGTTAAAGTTATATATTTTAAATTTCACCAACATCTTAGCAATTACCTTTTTCCATATCCGTCACGTTGTAATATATTGAAAAGGTTGGAGAACTATAGTTCGACCGGGGAGGTACCACCGCCGCCATCATAATCCGCCGTAAAGCATTATTTGTGTTTCGATTGGGGGGATGCGGTTGTTGACAACACTTTCAAACGAGGTGACCATCTTAGTCCTCAGGAGTAGCAACGTATCTACGTTCGAGCTCGGATAGGATTTCAGTCGTGTTTGTGGTTGTACGTATATATATCAGGTGGTTTGCATGCTCGTTTGCAAGTCTTTTCACATAAAATAATATAAAAAATGTCTAAGCGTGATTATACTGCGTAGCTGTTTGAAAGTTAATAATTTAAAGAAACATTTATAGCGCTCTTTTTCCTAATGAAACAAGAGTCGGACGGTATTTGTTTAACATCAGATGGTCTGCATGCTCGTTAGCTATTTTTCTATGAAAAAAAAATATCACCTTTGAATGTTACGCCAAAAAAATATAGCAAAACTTGTCAAATGTGAAAGCATTTCATGGACTTTTTACGGGCTGAATCGAACAATTCACAGCAATCGTAAATTATCCGTAAAGCTACGGTTTCAAACGTTAATAGTCTGCTATCCAATAGTAGGGCGTATAAAATATTTTGGTAAATCCGTAAAAACACTTAATCCGCAAAGTTTTCGTCATAGTCCATCACATCACAAGAAATGCGTGAAGTTGTCGCGTTTGGAAAAATTAAAATGCAGGATAACATTAGATTTTCAAAATTAGATTGATTTAACTTTTTAAATGTAGAACGTCATTCTGTTAGAGCAAGTTTAAGTCAACTAATATTACAAGAATTCATGGCATAAAGTATCAAAAAGGTAAGTATTAAAAAGACTACACGAAATAATTGTACTTGAAAAAATATGGAGAATTGCATATCTCAAATGTCACATTATCGTCGCAAATGGACAATATATAGACAATAGCTTCATTTAAAGAACTATTTAAATAAATATCTTGTATAGTAGATTGATGTACTCCAAAAATGTACGGATTATAGAGTTAAATCGAATATAAAGAGGTTATGGCTAGGTGCTGTATGTAGCTGAGATGGATTAACTATGAATTATCTCTGGGCTTCAAAGAACGAACATGGATGCGGGCATTTATTAAGGAAAATTACGTATACCTTTTTGCTTCGTCAACAAATTCAAGAGCTTAGATCAGAATCTTCTAAACTTCTTTGTCTTTTACCACCTGCCATTTTTGTTTTAGGTTACGTTAGATTAAGTTTTATGTGTAATATTTTCTTGCAAATCAAATATAAAATTCACAAGTGGTCGAATCACATAGCTTAAGGTGTAGAGTAAAAATATGTAATATTAGCTGAAGACCCGAGTCACATAAAACAAGCACTGGGTACTCTTTACAAAACAGTCAGACGAAGTATACAAAAATGTGTTTTTATTTGTACCATATATATTTTCACAAGTAATCGTTAAAGTGCTATTATTTTGATATTACACACAGACACTTCAATTTTATTTAGGTATATAAATTTTACACACTTAATTTAAGTGTTAAAGACATTTTATATGTGAAGCTGATAAGTGAAAATTTATTCAAGCTGAAATTCTGTTATCTGTTTGATTGGGATAAATTTTCGTTCAATGTAATTTTTTTCCGTACCGTTACTGTACCTCTTAATCGACTCCCAGTCGATATAAACCACTTTGGGAAGCATGGTCTTAGACCAACCGTCTCGTACCAAACAACGATACAATTAGACTCAATGCAAGGTGATTGACACGTTCATCTACTCAAACTTGTTATTATAACCACACAGATAGGTACAGTCACCTCCAAAAGTCGTTTTTTTTATGTGAGAAGAGTAGCAAATGAGCATGCAAACCACCTGATGTTAAATAGTCGCAGCCCATAGACATCCACGTACAATAACAAACACGACCGAAGTCCTACCCGAGTTCGAACATAGATACGTTGCTACTCCTGAGGACTAAAATAGTCGCCTCACTTTAAAGTGTAGCCGGCAATCGCATCTCTCCAACCGAAATACAAGTAATGCTTTACAGCGGATTGTAAGGGCGGCGGTGGTATCTCCCACCTATAGGAAATGGCAACTAGACATTTGGACATCCTTAATACCATATCTTAGACAAAGTTCAACGACCATATTTTTTGCTACAATTTGAGTAATAAGCCGTAAGTAAGCTTAAGCATTTACGAACACTTATTTCGTCGAAGACGTATAATTATGCTTCGAAATGTACGCAGAGTTTTGCCTTCCTTTTTGTAAGCAATTTTCGGCACGCGAATGTGCTTTCAGGGCAAATATTAGTACTTAAATAATAACACATGGAGATTTTAGCTACTCAATAAAAGCTCATATTTATGGAATCCGCACTTAACACTACCTTACGTTCGAGCTCAGATGGGATTTCAGTCGTGTTCGCGGTTGTATGTGGATATCTATGGGCTGCGACTACTTAGCATCACGTGGTTTGGATGCTCGTTTGCTACTCTTCTCACATACAAAAACAATATTTGAGTGAATTTTCGGCAAATTTTGAGTCTAGACAAATAACTCCAGTTTAGTGCTTCTCATTTTATAAGCGCAGTCGAAGTGCTAAACGGTAGCCGATAAACCCGTTCATCTTTTTATTTCCCCTAACATGTGGAGGATATCCGCTGTTGAACTTCAAGGGGTCATTATGTGTGAAGAGGTCTGTTTTTTGCCCCTCGTGGATTAAAAACACGAATTATGTGGAACAAATAATGAGTTATTGCGAACTTTTTTATCATACCACCTACTGCAGTCTTATTGTAGAGCAAAAAATAGCGAAAAAAGTTACACCTATAATACGTTTTGAATGACAACGTCCATATATATATATATACTTATATGCCAGATGTACATAGATGCAAGGTAGAACAGTTTGGCCGGTGAGGTACCACCACCGAACTTATAGACAAATAAGTTTTTGTGTTTCAGTTGGAGATGTGATTGCTGGCTACACTCATCTTACTTCTCAGGAATAACAACATATTTATATCTATATCAGCGAGTCAGAAGTCAGCCAGATATTGAGTCCTGTTTGAGGTTGAACGAAGATATCCATGGGCAGCAGATACCATGTATCATCAGGTGGTTTGCACGCTCGTTTGCTACTATTCCAAGATAAGAAACATATATATTCATCTACTTTTGTATTGTATACTAATTTTAGTCTATTCACTATCTGTTGAGTCTCACAATCATCCTGTAACATAACCACTCATCATGAGAGTTACATGCTGTTATACTTGTTTATGTTGTAAACTATCTTTAGTCTTTTCACTATCTGACAAGTTTCACAACCATTTTGTGACATAACCACTCATCACCAAGTGAACTACTTGTTTGTATTGAAAACTATATTTAGTCTATTCAGTATCTGACGACTTTCACAATATTCCTGCAACATGTAAAGGACACAGCCTTTCTCCAGTCCTTTCACAATGTGACGATTCTCACAGTAATCCCGTAACCTACATCTTCACATATATACCTCTTTATAGAGGTAGGTGTAGGTATATTAACAGGCCGTTTTATCTACATGACTCGCCACTGATTCATCGCTGATTCGGTTGGTATGTAATAGTTATTCGTCATTATTTATTTGAATCACGAACCGTTTACTTAACTATTTATCAAATACGTTAGTTTTACACATTTTGCTGTATAAGGGGTACGAAAGTTTAACGCTTTTTTAATTATCAATTAAGTGAGTACCCCTTTATATGTATAACAAAATAGAAAATATCAGTCGGTATCTGTCGGTTTTATAATTAATGTTACAAAAATAGTGTCTAAAATAAGCGAAATTATATCGCTTCTTTGCTTCAATAACGTGACAAGTTTGAAAACTCAAGTTTTTATTTTATTTGATAATTGAAATCTCCGTGTTTGATTTGAGATAGCTAAGGTGTTAAATTTTTGTACGTAATCTACAATAAACGTAAAAATATACACAATTAAGTAAAATAACTTTTTGTAAGTAAAAAATGCTCTACTGTAAAATCGTGTTTTTTAAGATAACACGTTATTGAAGGAAAGAAGTGATATGTACTAGTACATTGATTTCATAATTTGAATAAATCAAAAATCAAAAATATTTAATCGTGAGTACACGTTTCGTTTACGTTCTGATTTATCAAATATCTGTTAGTTTTTGTAATTAATATTCAAAAATAGTGTCTAAAATAAACTATATTATAGTAAGTAGTACATTGATTTACCCTGACACGTTTGATACGTAAGTTAATCGTCATTATGAATCATGATCCGTATACTTTGCGATTTATCTAATATTTATCGGATTTATTATCTAACATAAGCGATATTATAGCAATAAATTCACACGCCCCATACACGTTTGGTAAGTAATAGTAATTATTTATTTGTATAACGATCCGATTACTTCGCGATTTATCAAATATCTATTTTTTTAAAAACAGTGCGCACAAATAAGCGAAATTTTATCAATTAATTGATTCACATATAATTTAAATATTTGGTTTTGTAACTCATTGTATATGAATAGCTTAGAAAAATAAGAGAAAATAAATTAAATAATTGAATCACTACTGATTCGGTTGGTATGTAAATATTCGTCATTGATACTTGATTCACGATTAGTTTACTTTGCGACTTATCAAATATCTGTTTGTTTTGTAATTAATTGTATAAAAATAGCGTGTACACATAAGGGAAAATTTAGTAATTAAATGATTCATGCTGACTCGATTGGTATGTAAGAGTTATTCGTCATTATTTATTTTCATTCACGAATCGTTTATTTTTATCAAATTTATCAAATATATTTTTTTTAATGTGAGAAGAGTAACACACTAGCATTCTAACACCTGAGAATTATAGTTCGATCGGGGAGGTACCACCGCCGCCCTCATAATCCGCCGTAAAGCATTACTTGTGTTTCGGTTGGAAAGGTGCGGTTGCCGGCTACACTTTGATGCGAGGCGACCATCTTAGTCCTCAGGAGTAGTAACGCATCTACGCTGAGCGCGGACAAGATTTCGGGCGTGCTTGTGGTTGTACGTGGATGTCTATGGGCTGCGACTACTTAACATCAAGCGGTTTGCATGCTCGTTGGCTACTCTTCTCACAATAAAAAAACGGACAAAGTAAAAAAAACAAACGCAGCTTGTCTCAAAAGAACAAAGGAGTTATCACTCAATCATTTCGAATCAACATAGGTGAATCAGATCCAAGTCGTACAGATTAAGAGACCTGTTAATAAGTTACTTCCCTTGAAGATATTAAAACCTGCACGAATCTTGTAATAAACTGGACGCAATCTGTATATATAAAGAGGAAACGAACTGACAGACAGATTAACGCACAATCGAAACCGCTGATTCTAGATGTCTGAAGTTTTACAGATAGGTCCCTCATATAGCATCTGCGAGAACTAAGAAAGGCATTTTGAAAATTCTACCCCTGATGAGGTAAAAAAAAGGTTTGACTTTTTAAATCCTTTTACTGATTTGCTTCAAAGAAATCTACATATATGTATGTAGATTGTATTTATATTTTAATTACAATAATGAAAATCTTATAACTAATTATTATACAAGCCTTACCTAAACAATCTAAAGGGAGTCGGTGCCTAGGCGGCGTGGTGCCAAGAACGCTAGCCGCATTCTGAACTGAGATCTGAACCAACCTTCTTGTCCCCGGCGGCGTCGAACAAATGTAATTTTTTTTTGGCACTCAAATCCCACAGACCCAAGTGCAACAAAATCCAAGTGCAACAAACAAGTGATCTATATTTTAAAAAATACACACACACACACGCATGCATGCACGGAACACTCATACATATATATTTTAAATATAGACTAAAAATATAGCTGCTTGATTTCTGATATAATAATATAATAATAAATGGCAATAATGACTTGTGTGCAACCAAAACCGCAGGAAGAGCTAGTAATACAATAAAACTGGTTATACCGCTCGCAGTCGTAAAAGAAATAATATCGTACATCTGTTGAAACTTCGAATTACTAGTTTAATAAAGTTTTATTATTAATAATCCATTGATAGAACCACCGCGGCGTTATGATTGATTGCGCAATACAAAATCTGGACACAAATTAATGTTTAATTATCATAAATGTTAAACTGGAATTATATTTGAGTAGTTTAGTTATTTAAACTAACTTTTGCCCGCGTCTTTGATCGTTGTGAATTTTGTAATTATCGCGCAGAGAATTGCGATTGCTATTCAACGCGGGAATGTGGGAATGCGCTCTTGGCATGGGCACAGACTCCCTTAGATTGTTTAGGTTAGGCTTTTATTATAATTGGTTTTAAGATTTTCATTATTGTAAATATTTTATTAAAATAAAACTGTCTTTTAAAAAATATTAATTTTATACTGTATTTAATTGAATGAAATCTACAAAATAGAATGAACCGCAAAATAATACAGATTTTTATTTTCCATCTTACCTTCTTAGGGATGGAATTTACAAAGATTTTTTCTTAGTGCTATATAAAGCCATTGACATAATTTGAATTGTAGGTTCAGCGGAGTCGGCTATGCCTAGATATCTGGGTTTGTCAGTCACCTTATTTGTATGCCACGCGGTTTTACCCTTGATTTATAACATTTATAAATCAAGTTTCTCAATAAATTTCTCAATAAAAGTCCTAGCAAATTTGAAAAGTTTTTCTCAATCTGAGTGGCAATTTAATAAGAAAAAATGGTATCAGTGATTTAATCTATAATATTCGACATAATATAAAACTCTGCTTGCTAACTTTACAAATTAAAATTATATTTCTTTACAAGTACTTTTATATTTACTATAAAATAACGCACAATCTAACGAGTCCGTCGATTATTTTTCCTAGCGTTTTCGGCATAACTTCAAACTCATTCAACTAAACTCTACAGACACTCTACAAATTCAAGCAATCTTTCGTTATAAAAAAAACCTATAATAAAACAAATTACGTCTATTCTATCGACTAAACTTTATAAACTCTATAAATTAAAACAATCTTATTTTAAAAAATCTTAAAAAAATAGTGAAGAGACGCATGCCTAATCACTTTATAAATATAACTAATCCATCGAGTACTATTATTTCTATTTTTGGTATAATTTCAAACTCTATCAAGTTAGCTCTATTTAACTCTACAAATTAAAACAATTTTAATTCAAAAAATCAATATTAAAGAAACACATGCCTATTCACACGATCACTATAACCAGTCCATTAGGTAGTATTACTTGCGTTTTCGGCATTATTTCAAACACTGTCAACTAAACTCTACAAATTAAAACAAACTTTCCTTACAAAAAAAAAATCCTATTCACACGCACAATACAACCAGTCCATTTGAGTCTTCACTATTTGTCGTATGCTAATTACGATAATTATTTTAAGCCATACATTTCATTGAGACATCCGACTAACAAATGTGGATCACGACATGTCCCGACTGGTCACGACTTGTTATAATTCCAACAATTAGATTTCATGTAAGATGTATACATGTGAGTCATACATAGATCACATGTGTCTTATTGCTCGTTGATTTATTCGCCCAATTGTCTGTCATACTTAACGTGACCATACGTCCCGTTTTAAACGGACCGTCCCTTTTTGAACAGTACCGTCTTTTAGACGAGACCGTCTTATTGTACAGGGCTGTCCTTTTCAGGCGGACAGTCCCGTATGAAATGGACTGTACAGGATCATCCTTTTTGTACGGGACCATCAATTTTTGAACGAGGCCTTTTATTTTGAATGAGGCAGTCTTTTTTTAACGGACGATCCGTTATTGAACGCGGTCGTCTTTCGAGACCATCTCTTTTTGAAAGAAACCCTCTTTTTGAACACTACCATCTCTTTTTGAAAGCAACCGTCCCTTTTTGTACGGGGCCGAGATAGTCTCTTTTTGAACGGGAACGTCCTTTACTCGGTCAACAATTATGAAGTAATCGCAAATATTAAAAAAAAAAGCCAAATAAGTCAAGTACTGAATAGTAATCGAATATTCGTGACATATCCACTTAAATATATCACTCCAGTGTCCCCTTAAGGACCATGTTATTTGCCACAATTTCTGACCCCACAACCCCAAACATACTCCAGGGAAATACACATTTGATCTTGAACTTTACTAACAATTTATAGGTGTACAGAAGTTACAATATTGGTAGAATTTTCACTTCTTCGAAAAACATTTTTGAGACTAAACTTATAGATAGATCATCTTCTTAGGTTTAATGGAATGTTTATCTTGAAATCATACATAAAATATATGTAAAAAATAGAAACCAAATAAAAGACGCAATGAATGCTTCTTTCATTTTAAAAATATTATCATGCCATTAAAAACAGTCCACCTCCGGAAATACATTAAAAAGAATAAATTCATCCACGCCTCTCTTGCCCGTTCAATTTTGTAGAAAAACAACAGTCGATCCACAAACAAGTTTAGACCACAGATTCGCGTGTGGAATTCGTTTTTTCTATCACAGGTTCCGAGTTACAGATGAGGGTCCAGCAAAAAATTGACGGCACCAGACTGATGCACAGCGCAAACAAGCTCTAATGAACGATGAATTTCGCGAATTCATAATGAAAAGGAACGAAAATGCCTCAGGAATCACTCTACCTGATGTTGAAAACTGTGAGAAAATCCGTCCAATACTTTTTGAATTTATCATGAACAGACAGACGCGACGGGGGCCTTTATTTTATAATATTTAAAGATGTTTAAACGGCTCAACGTATATTATATATACAGATTTCAATGTCCGCTGTAAGTAGAGGGTTATTATGCTTGACAATCACGACACGACGGAGTATCTCCAGACGCCTGCCTAAATTCGCCGCGTCCTGTCCCAGATTGCTCTGACTCACTGTAATTGCTTCGAGAGACAAAGCTGAATACCTATCAATTCGAATACCAAAGCGATGTATTTATTCGTCAAATGTCCTTTATTTGCGTCGTTGGCCATTGGATTTTCGTAAAGAAATTACTAGAAATATCTGTCTTATGATTATCTACCATTTTCTTAATCTACGAGTATATGCATATTTCTAATAATATCTGTCTTGTGAATATTTACCATTCCTATTCCTATAAATTTACATATGTATACTTTAACGATATCAAGACATCTAAAAATGTTCTTTGATACTAATCAGAGATGATTCAGCATCACGGACACGAAATATACATATAGTTTAGTAAATACATCCAAAAGTCAGATAATGCAATTAAACAAATGCATGGAAATTGTCAAATATAAAATAAAAAGACATACATATCAAGTACAGAACTATTGCTAATACATTTTTTCATACTCAAACTCTTAAAATAAATACTTTATATAATAGCTAGAACATTGTTCTAACGCCAAGCGCATAGTTAGAACAAGATTTACTGACGGTCAAGTGCGAACACGTTTGCCAATTCATTTGTAAAGTCAATAAACCCGCGAGACAAATCGCAATTTGGCATTCGCGACAAACTTCGGATATATGCAAATTGTCGAGACGTTACTCTGCGCTTACTAAACACCTCGTAAGTACTTGAAACGTGTATGTAAAACTTAAGATTTCAATGTAAAGGACAAGTTGTTTGCACTAACCGACTAAAGCCAATCGATAATTTAAACAGTACTGAGTACATTTTCAATTTCAATATCGAAACTAAAAACAACAAAAAAAAAAAACAATTTAAATTTACATTCAATGTAAATGAAAATACAAGAGGAGAAATTGTTACGATTGCACTAAGCGACTTAAACCAATTTATAATGTAAACAATATTGAAAACAGATAATTGATAATAACTTTCATCTGCATCAACACATTACTATTGCACTGTAGGGTATTATCTTCTTGGGATAACTAGGGTTGAAGCCGAATCAGGTACTCGCGCTACGCATGTTAGCGGTTATCTCACTTTTCTAAGACCCTTAAAGGGTTTTAGAAAAGTGACCCTTAAAGCAGAAGTATCCTACATTACAACTGATACTAATATTAAACTATCACTATTGAAACAATTTAAAATAAAACTCCGAGTATAGCCGCCCGTATTTCTTCGTGAGGACTTCACCCAGACAGAAGCTCAAATGAAAAGTATTCTGCATGTGAAATTCCAGTGTTCCAAAAAAACCGCTCCATCACTGGAGACAGCGCGTCCCTTGAATATTGTCTGGGTAGAGACTTAGAGGCCCGCAGCCCTTTGAGCCTAAGTCATTAAAACTACGGCAAAAGTAGGACGACTTTCAGTCAACAAGTGCCTTCAGGTTGATATTTATCGCCGTTTCTTGAAGATATTTGAGGCAACAGGCAGACGTAACATATGTCAGAAGGATATTAATCACCGTTAAAGAAAGTAATGCTTATTTTGTTACACATTACTTCGAAAAGTGAGAAGTGCTTTATACGACATAGAGGAAACGATCAAACCACGATTTTGCGCAAAAAACTCTATAGGGCTTCAAAGATTTGAGTAATACGCGGTTTGAACAAATACTATCACGTAGACCTGCTAAGAACCTATCAAACTTCTTAACATACAGCAGAGATTCCAAACAGGGAAAGAGAACAGATTCCAAAACCCTATTATAATCTTTGCAAGTTGGTATAACAGTTTAACCGTGAAGATACCACTATCGACCTTATTAATCACCGCAAAGTAATTATCCTATTCTGTTTGAGGTGCAGTTCACTGTAAAGACGTACGTTTGTTCTGTTTAAAAGTGCAGTTTCTACACTTAAAAGCGAGGCGACCATCTCAGTCTACAAGAGGATCTAAACCACTATGCACGTTGTCAGGCAAGATTTTAGTCTTGTTTGAAGTTGCATGTGGACGAGTTACAGAGACCAGTTCGTTTGCTACTATTCTAATATAAAAAAGGTAATGAAATAAAACAATGATCAATCGAATTACCCCGGATATTTAATAAACAGCATTCACGTATTTAAGTACTCAACAAAAGCAAAGTGCATATTTTTTCTCACACATTTGTTGAGATTTTTGATATCAGAAGAAATTGAGATCAGACCTCTCAAGAATTAATTCACTTTCAAGAGATAAAAGTCAATGAGCGTACAAAATAGTCGCTTCTTAATAACGTGGAGTAAAAGTTTACGGAGTTAATTTGCTTGAACAAAATGAAACTGTTAACAAAAACAAATATGAACGGATATGCTTCTACGAAGACTTGTAGATTAGAGGTTAATAGTAGAAAGATTAAAATATATATATGTAATTTTAATAACTGAGTTCTTCATTCAATAAATAATTTAAATTCTTGCTTTTTGTATGTTGTACTTCTGGGCACGGGTGTCTTCTCACAGTTAGATATAACATGCTACTCCTACATGATATAATTAGGCTACTCTAATGCAGATTGGGGGGATAGGGGTCAGTGTAAGTCTGATGTTTTAAAATGGCATCCGGCAAGGTTTACCGACTGCCATGTGCCGATAGCAACCGGGGTGGACTGCTTAATGTGCAGTCCAAAGCAAGAAAACGCGCATAAACTTTTGCCACCAGCGGTCACCCATCCAACTTTCGACCGCGCGTGACGTTGTTTAATTTTGAAATCGCTCCACACTAACTTCGCAAGGCACGCTTTAATACTTAATTCTATGGAGCATAATTATCAACGTATAATTAAGTCGTGCTATTTAATAGGTACCAACATAATAAAGCAGCGCAAAAGAGGAAAAACTCCAAACGACTCCTAGAAGTACGGCCAGCAGAAAATAAAGTTAATTTTCGCCGGATTGTCGCGAACGCGAGCAGTAACTTCACTTTTATTGCTCACTGGGAGTTTCCGTGAACAAATTGGTATTTTTGTCTCGAAACTGTCACAAATATCCACAACCAGTGCCACGGTGGGATTTCGTTACTTTATAGCGCGTGGAGGATGAGGCACGAGGCAATTTCTTAAGTGGAAGAATTATCAAGAGCCTGGGACGGTGTCGTTGGGACTGCGGAAGAATGCTACAAGGTAACCAGTGGTCCGACAAAGGTTGCACAGAGGAATACTGTAGGGTTTTGGCTTTTAGGAATCCGGCATGACGACTCGCTCCGCTCCGCGACTAAGTGTTGTCCATGAAGAATATCCCACGTATAAAAAGGTGGAAGAATCATAGTTTAACCGGGATACACCATTATATTTATAATTTACCACGAAACAATTGGATTGTTTCAACTGCAGAAGAGTGACTGCAGGCTACAATCACGAGAGACATGACAATATTAGTTAGGAGAGGTGTGGTTGTCTGCTACACTTACAAGCGACACGATCATCGTAGTGCTGAGATGTAGGACAGCATATATGTACGACTTTAAAGAGAATATTAGTTCTGTTTAAGATTTAATGGACAATGGACTGTAGCAACCATTTAGCATCAAATACCCAGGCACTTTTCTAACACAAAAACAAAGTAATGTGAAGGCTCTATTCGCAGTTTGTATTCGGGGCACCACCACCACCACAACACCTAATCCTGCCATGTAACAACTGTGTTATACACCTGTCGTCAGTGAACGGTGTGTCCATCGTCCGGCGCACCGACATCTGTGTTGGGGCTTGCTCCAGTGGAGGACCTGGCCTGTGAGGGCCAGGGGACCACTGGGAGAGCCGCGGATGTGTGCTTGTGCTTCCCCATGGCCCCGAGTCGAGGTGGACGCCCGAAAGTTTTAGTCGATTAGAGTATTCCGTCGGTCCCGTGGCAAAGTATCCGTTCCAGATTTTCATGACATAAAAGAAAAAAAATACTTGTTTTCAGAGATAAACAATGTACTCCTAAAACTTGAAAATTACGAATCAGACATTAACTAATATTAACACCACCCAATAAACTCTCAAGCAATAAAAAAACTAGCAGTTTCTGAGATTTTTTTTTGTATCACCGAAGAAGCGTAGGGCGAATTCTTGCACATCATTGAAAATTCTACAACTAAAACATGTTTTTAAATCGTTTGAAAATTGATAACTACATATTACACACGCCTGTTTAACTCGAAAAATAATTGCGGTTTGTTCGTAAGAAAATTAAAACGTTTTTTAAATTTAAATTCTACATTCCACTATACAATTGAAAGGTAAACATGAGCACACATGAGTCAGTAGTTAAAAATCGTATGTATCTCCGGCACGTCAATAGGTATGCTGAACTCTAAAAATACACAGGGTCGAGGTCACACTAACTAGCGAAGTCAACGCCACTTTTACTGTGACCATGCCTTAGGCCAATGTTATATTACGAGGATATTCCGTCACGTCAGCGCACCAAAACGCCAATACATTTTATTTTAAATCAAATGGGACTCGATAAGACCTCACTGTAGGAGG
>DWON01006439.1:0-13862 GCA_018251015.1 Phocides pigmalion okeechobee
AAATCCTTAGAATTTTAAAATCATATGTCTACTTTGTCACGATATATATATATATAATACATATATATATATATATATATATATACACATTGGGTCACTGTAGAACCTAACTTGTCGCGATATACTCCAGTTCTTGGAACACAAGCGGAAATTCGATCAGGAGTAAAACATAAGCAAATCAGTAATTTATCAAATTTACAAAGTAATTTCTGTACTCTTCTATATTTTATAATCTTATGCATGTATTTCAATTATTCATAACATTAATATCTGAACGAACTGAATGTACGTAGAAATAGTGGAATATTCGTATAATTTTATAACGACCGTAATTCGTGTTGTTAGACATAAAGACATTATTCAATTAGACTGTCCCTATGTATGTAGATTGCAGTAACAGCTTCATAAAAGATTGATATATCTGAAAGTAGGTTGCCGTAGTAGGACCAGTCTTTCATTATTCACTACACTTCACGTTGCCGATGGATCAATTTCCAATGAAATACTAAATACGTGCTTCATTAGACATTCTCTTTTCAGGCACAACTTGTGGTTCTGTAATCTATAAACAAATACATCTATTACATTGCACTGATATTTGCGATTCACGCAATATTGAGGCTTACCGTCGAATTTGTAAGTGTGAACGCAATCACTAATATTGCTCATTTTATTCATAACTAGTAAAGAAAATATGTTATATATTTTTGTTTAGTTTCGTAGACTCGCTTGTTATACAGCTCGGGCTTTTTGTCTTCAAGTGCAATGCATTGGAGATCGTTGAGTGGTTGCGTGATTAAACTTCGCTTGTGAAAAAAAGTTCCTTCATTACATGCTGCCAGCTTTAATTGGTGATTGGCGTCATATTAACCATACAGTGATATTTATGATGGCGTAGCACTCCTGGCGGTAAATCAATGTTTTGTATTAACGTTATTAACATATTCTTAAAAATAAACCTTCAATACTTAAAAGTAATTTGTTAGTTATTGTAAACGATGTGGTATACTCGTATAATCTCAGGTGTTATTTAGTGTTCCAAGACTTGGAATTTTAGCGAAGTTGAAAAATGAGCAGAATAATCCAATCTATTTTTTTATATGTACGAAAACCTTATGTTTATTTATCACTTTATATAGGACCTGGGTAAAGTCTTCTATAAATACATTAAATCTCTGAACTACTACCATCCTTGATATTACCATCATTTGATACCGCCGTTATTAGAATTATATATATGTAGTATTAGAATCGTCTCATTACTTGTCAGTATATTGATGTACGAGAACGAACGGTTGTAATTTCCTTGTTATAAAATAGGAGAATAGTGCTTCACTTCCATGAGAACTTCGTTTAACATTTCCACTTCATAATTGTGTTCCGAAATACTTAACTCAAAGTAAGCTTAAAATAAACCTGCCTTAAAAGATGGAATACAATATAATATGATGTCAGAGTACCTTACTACGAGTACTACTAGCATCCTTCAAGATACTTGTATCAGAATATCTGCAGGTTTTACTGTAATACCATTTCTAATTTGTATATTCTACATGCAATTTTATCAAAGGAAAAATATTTCTACAAATAATAGCATTAACTGCTCTAAACGAAGGAAGGAAACCTTGTTATTTTTATAATAAGTTAAGACCCCTTTCCGGTCTCTTTTCTCAGCGCTGCACACTTGTCAGCAAGGTTGCCCACTGAATATTTTTCCCCTACTTTTATTTTTTCCACAAGATCACATATTATAGTTACATGATTCGTTTCAAGAACAAACTGATACTGACAAACTTAAGTTTTGTTTATTTCGTTTCAAATGTGACATAGGACCACAGTGCGTATTTTTCTACTAATCAATATTGAAGCACAGCGTTGGGAAGAATTTGTGCGCAGCAATGGGAAGTAAAAGGGATCGCAGTCAATGTTTTTTCTATGTACAATGTTTTCAAATCTGATAATTTTAATCAACTGAATTAATCGTTTATTCAATTTAACGGAAGAAGCCTTTTTTAAACCATTTTTATCAGAAACTGTAGATAGCTTCACAACAAATACACTTGATTAAACAAATAATCCACCCTTAACGAACGAGCGCCGATATGGCGTCGCTAGATTATCATTTCACTCGGTAATAACTGCAATACAGATATATTTTTCAATAATAACTAAATTGAAATAAAATTACGATGACCCGAGTGGCTCAGCGACTATCATGCCGATTTAACTCGCGAAGGGTTGTGGGTTTGATTCCCGGCTAAGCAGATATCTGGATAATAAATTTTGGGTGATTCTGATGTGGGTCTTTTTAGTTTTGTATGCGTCCGTGGCACTTAAGCTACAGATATTTCCAGACTACGTTATTTATTTATTTATGAATATTTATTTTAATAATAAAATATAGAAATGTGTTAGTATTATTCTTTTCACGCATTCCAGTGTAGTCCATACAGTGTAAGTAAATTACATGCACATTACATTAAACATTTTTCTTATCTTTATGACAATTATAGTGTACATTCCATGAAATTCAAACAAAAATAAAAATGTAAGTACAACGTATTAAAATATTAATTACGAACAAATGTGTCTTACAAAAAAAAAAATATAATAAATAAGCAAGATCACTGCCAGGAGAAACTGTACCAAAGATGCAGCATTAGGATCTCACTGTAGAACCTAACTTGTGGCGATAAGCTCCAGTTCTTGGAACACAAGAGGCTTGAATCAGGCGTAAAGACAATTCCTTATTATATTATATTCCAACTTAAGCAAATGTGTAATTTATCAAATTTACAAAGTCCCATTTCGTTTTATTGCATTTAAAAATAACACATTCAAAACAAGACAAGAACATTCATAGTAGTAGCAACCCTGGTTGATTCTAAATAAATTCGATAAATGGAGTAAGAGCATGCAAGGATAGCATTCATTACATTTTCTTATTAGCTGCTTGTCGAAGAGCGGCACTGGCGCGGTTTTCTACGAGTGCTTGATTGAACAATATCTTTCGAGCTGTGTGGCGAGCAGCACACCGGAACGAAGCGCGTTTTAATATATGTCCATAATCGTTATTACATATAATTCTTCTAGAAACCTTTTATAGCCTAGTTCGAATTTCTGGCACGTACCTCTTATTTGTGAAACTTACGTGTTTATTAGGATTTAATTGTCACTTGTTTACCGATAAAAGGAAACTTCGTAAGAGAACAGACAATAAGTTAGGTATATATGAAACAATAACGTCGTACTAAACTGTAATATTAAACGGTACATATATCTGTTTATGTATTTTTTTGAGTACATGCGCCTTTCAGGAAGTAGGAGGAAAATTATTAAAAAACCTTGCGTATATAACTTGTAAAGCATATCCAGCTGATAATGAAGAAACCTAACTATTTTTTAAATTAAAACTTATAGCAATGAAGTGTAATTGCGATATATATGTATCATATTGAGCATAACTTACACTTATGAAACAACGACAAGTTGGTTGGGTACTCTCGTTTACGCTTCAAAACATGTTAGATAATCTGTAAACTCGTTCCGGGTATCGGTACACAGTACGTGAATTGTAGGAGGATTGGGTACTAACTAAAACACCATAACAGTAGTACATAATGTAAAATTGCGTTGATTTACGGTAGTCCAAAATATTGAAAATTAATTTATTAGTAATAATATTTCAATGTCTCCTTTTTAAACACTAGTTATATCTGAATTGAGTAGGCTTGTACTCTACCACACTGCTCCAGTGGCAGTATTTGGAGGTACCGTTGACCATCCCGTCAGTTAACAACATTGAACGCGGTCGAAAGCTAGATGGGCCATCGCCAGTATCGCTATAATAGTTTATGTAAACATTACATTAAAACAATACTTCTATTGAGCAAACTTATTAAATGCTACCCTAGTATATCTTACACTTTTAGAAGTGAGCAAAGTATAACAAACACCAACATGAGGCGAACTCTGTGTGCATATTTGATCTGTTTTATAATTTAAGACGCTCTTTGGACACGTTTGAATCGCTGTGCGTGCCAAACACAATATGGTATGTAGCATGCTTTAGCTGCAAAGAAAGTTTTTCTAGCTCATATTACGTTCGTGATAGAGCTCTTGAAAACTCCACTCACTCTATATCGGACTTACTCGATGTCCGATTCTCTTATTTTTTAAATCCGTGGCCATACGATGAATTAATACAAATCCAGTATGTCTGAAGTCCGTGAGAAGTCTAAGAGTACTTAAATAAATTTTATTATTTGATATGAAAGTTTCAAAAACGTTGATATTAACAATAAATAAAAAATAAATGTATATACTAAGTAGATGCAAAGGAAGATAACTTTATGTGAATAAGCATTATTAATCGTAATATAACGTTATATTCGATAAATAATGAATATTGTTTTAAAATGTTTCATTACGTAATTTAATTTTGTTATATATTATAACAAGACACAAATTTAGGCCTAAACTTTATAATTCTTGTATTTACTCTTATTAGTAAATGTTATATCAGGTACGTAATAGTCACTCACATTTCACATATTCATTATTATAACAAAACAGCAACTGAACTGAAAGCAGTTTAAGTAGTGAGTACCCGTTATATAACAAAATGTGTAAATTCCGCGATCTGTAAAATTATACATACCTATCATTTGTTTTATAAGCCCAATTTAGTTTTGTTATATATATATATATATATATTATATTAAAAGTATTAGGTTGCTCGGAAAGTTCGTGGCTTTTTTAAGGAAAATGAAAACGCAGCTTAAATGACCTGCGTTTTACTACAAATATTATTGTATACCAATATTTATTTAAATATTCTATTCTGTACACATATTTATATAATCATATAAATTTACTATTCTGTTTCACAATCAGTCTTCATCTCTCATTTTTCACAACTTCTATCCTTCCAGAACCTCTCAGCATTTTGGGCAAAAATTGTCTAAATTACTTTTTATCTCACTCAAAGACTTCATTTTTTTCCATTAAGATAATTTTGTAATGATCGGAAAACATGGAAATCAGAAGGCGCAAAGTCTGGCAAATACGGTGTATGAGTAAAATATCCCAACCATTGTCTACATCGGTCATTGTCGTGATGAAATAAGACCGTCTTCGGTTTATTTAATCGAGATCAACGTCAACTTCTTACAGCATCATCGCCATAAACAGTGCATATCTCATTTCCCGTTTATGTTACATTTTTGCTCTTTCAGAAAAAACATTAAATGCCGATAATATATTATTTGCTACCATATTTAAAGGCGTACAAAAGTGTACGTACAAATTGTAACATTTTTTTTTCATTATGGCTGAGGTTATCTCTTGCGGAATAGGTATGCATGTAATTTGTTTTCAATAATTGTTATATATTCAGTCACGTATCTCACGTTACCTACCAAACATCGGCACGAATTTTTCGGTCAACCCTGTCAATAGTTGATGCCCTCTCTATTATTATTAAGCTCTAACAGGACTGAAGTTTTATATAAGGTCGTACGTACATGGGTTTCTACTCTTGTGGACTGAGGTGGTCGCTTCGCTTTTAAGTGTAGCCGCCAATCGCACTTGGCCAACCGAAATGAATTACCAGAGCGAATTATGAGATGGTGCCTCCTTTACAATCTTTCTCGTACAATTCCCTTACAAAGCTTTAATTATTATAAATCCAGCGAGGGAATGCCGCCAGTAAAATGGGCACATTTTGGTAAAAAAACGCACTTGCGCCGTTTTTTTGATGTACCTTATTTTTAACTTTTTATTTTATTTATTGTATTTGTAGTGACTCTTGTGATTTAAAATGATTAAATCAATGAATTAATAAAAAAATACTGTTGTATGATGAAGCGGAGCCTTAGTGGTTATGCAATAGAAGTCAATCAGTAGACTCACTAGAAGTACTTCAAGGATAATTTATTCTGCAAATCGCATCACATTCATTAATTTCCCCCGTTTGGAATGGTTATTGTTTAGTCATGCATACTTTCCCATACTCACATACATTTAAACAAAGTTGTCTATAGCTTCACCATCGGCGCAAATATCTGCGTTCGCGTGAAATTTGCATACATTTTATTATATTGCTTTATTACGTATACTTGGATATATTTGCTGTATTTTATGGGTATACCAATTAATACGATCCGAATTTATTGCGTTCGATGAAAGACAAGGAGCCACCTTTTCGCTAGCACTAATTCTGAGCTTAATCTTGGTTATCAGCAAATCTTATGAGACAGCCGAGCCTATCCGCTAATAGCACTGCTTTGTAAAACCTGACCACCGCTCCATTCAAATGCCAACTCACCTATCAAGATGCAAAGTTCAATTTCATTCGTCGCTGCTAACCGACATGTTTGTTAGATACTTACACTCGTACGTTGCGAGCCACATCCCAATCCCTTCTCTAATTGTCGGCAATAAGATCGAGATCTCATTGCGCGGTGCTTTCTAACAGCTACGGCGAGTTCGCTGACCCGCGCAGAGGTTTGCTTCCTGCGCGATCGGTATAGAGGCTGCATCTTTTTACCCGACAAGTCTCTACTCGTATGTACTGAGGTATTCTCTCTTATAACATTTACGACGGAGTTAGAAAGACTCGTTGCGATTAACGCAACAAAAAGCCATCCACGTCCTGCCGTCCTCTTCTGTCCTGTACGTGTACGGAGCAAGACTGTATACAATATACAAAATACATAGATGGCTATATTGTCAATACTCGTACCTTTTAATCTTTACAAACTACAAACTTATTTTAGATAGAAATAGGAGAATGTTATTTACATACCGCAGACAAATTTAAATATAAGTACAGATAAAACCTAAATTACTACAGGATCTATTCGTTTTTATATTTATTCCCTGACACTAAATATTAAAATCTTAAATTGGCACTAATTCTAGAAAATACGATACACTAATCGTGTGATGAGAGTCTACTTAATTTTATATTCTGCGTATTGTTCTGTTGATCGGTGCAAGTTGCGATGTTTTTTCGATTACGGTTGCCCACTCACGTGTAACTCCGTCTCGCACCCGGCACTTTCACAATAATTGTCCCAGTTGCTTTGTGGATCGATTTTGATACACTTTATAAAGCTATCAATTTTGAAATAGATAATTAGGATAAATCTTGATAAAATTGCAGTCGACACTCGTAATACTATTTTTTTTTTCACTAACGAAACTAATCGTTACGCCCGAGTAAATAAATACAGTACTCGTACATAATGATTAAGTATATTAGTTTTATTTATGTCAATAATTTACTTACTGATAGATGTTTAACTTGTTAAAGCCGAATACAAAAGAAAGTAAGTCGTAATGTAAAGGGATGTAAGTCAAGTAGAATGAATTTGAGAAGTGCTTCAAGAATTGGCGAATTAATCCAGGAAAAGACGTGTATTTAAGTAGTTGTTTATATAGTCTTTCGGTTAAAAATGGCGTGTGTGTTGGACATCAGAATAACAAATGTGGGTTTGATACGTAAGTTCATTGAATTAGGCAACATATTTTGTCAAGATGCATCGCCAATTTTTGAACTTTCAAAAGGTATATATTTAAATAAAATGAATTCTTAGCTTATTTGCACAATACTTCAACTTTTGGCAGACATGACTTCCACACAAAGCCAATTAACTCTACGTAGAATATAGGTACAGGTGTCAATAGAAAGCAGTGATCATTTACAATCAGGTGTCCTGAATGTTTATTCAATATAAAAAGGGTATAATTCCAAGCGAAAATTACAAAGTCGTCCAACAGGACTTTGACGAATTCGACATTTGACGAAACAATGCGACGACGCCGATTTGAGTAGTTTAGAATACTTGTGTTTGCGGTCACGTTAAAGCATTATAATATAGAGTAGAAAATTTTATTTATGTGATATTATTATTTCTGTCTGCGATTCCGCGTGAACCACAGATATCGGCGGCAGCTATTTTAAATTCAACAGTTTCAATTTTTTCATTGCGAATTCAGTTTGAATTTTGATTTCCATTTCCGTCGCCCAAATCTTGAATGATTTAAATTATAATCCGAAAGAAACGAAATAAACGTCCAAATTTATTTTGTGAATGCTTCTGTATTCAGCACTTAAGATAACGCGACTCGATATAACATATTTAAAATTAAAAAACTTCAAGTACGCGATGAGGCTAATTCAAGTGTCCACTGAATAAACTGAACTGAAACTAAGTTCTTTTTACCGCTATCCTGCTCAAGTCAACGTTACTTACCATTTATACTGCTATCATTGGGACCTAATTAATTGAGCCCTAATACCATACATAAGCCTACTATGAGTATGAGTTGGGTATTCTTCAACCTCTTTTTTAATACGTTGATAATACAGTAACTATCCATGAATGATGGATAATCTTTATATTTTTGCAAAATAATTTGTAATTTTTAAACGACTGAATAGATTTTAGTGAAATGTTAACTACAAGCACAGCAATAAAATACCGCAATAAAAATTGTTTTTGTACATATTTACTTTAAAACAGAACAAAAAATACTGGTGTAGCACTCCATTTAAGTAGCAAATTAACACGCCGTCCAACTACATATGTCCCCAACCAGACGGTGGGTGGTTACAAAGATCATGAATATTTGCATGGGTTAAAATGTAATAAAGCCTAAATTGAACTAGATACCGACCTGGGGTGACAAATGACAGATTTTACCCCAAACTATTAAGTAAATAACTAGTGTAAAGCAATGCCTAAGGATACTGTCGTAAAACATGTATCTGCTGATTTAAACAGAGCAGTTCTCCGTCATTAGTCCAAGGCAAGCTTAAAAATAGTTATGTAAGGTTTTCAAGTGAATTATAAACTGAACCCAATGCTGAATTTTTATGGGCATGCAGAACTTGCAGTTTGTCTGTCCACAGCTTTTCTTTGACTCATCTCTATCAGTATTTTTAAGTCATTCAAAATTTCGTAGGACACTTTGACTGATTGCTGTTGTTATTTGTGGTTGCAGCCGTTAATTAACTGTGTGTGCAGATAGATACTGAATTTAATAATACTAAACTTGTCTCGAAGAGCTATCCATAGGTTTTTAAAGGCAGTGAAAAAGGATTTTCAAACCAACTAGTAAGATTAAGCTACAAGAACCTTTTTAATATATTTAATATTGTACTATAATTCTGTCAAGAGCAGTTTTACACAACATCGACCCATTTTACTATTCAGAATTGTAGAATTAAATCGTAATGTTTCTTTTTTCGTAACGGAGTCGTTTCTGCCGTTATATTTAAACCCCAATAATAAATTTGTAAAGTCTACTTTACAATATAAAACACACAAGAAATTGCTCCTCCACCTACATTAGATGTCAAAATAATTTGTGTAGGTTCATATTTTCGGTGCGACGCTTTGGCGTCACAAGCATCAACGATCTTATAAGAATTACAAATCATGGCTTGAAATTCAATAAGTGTTTTGAAGGTATCACCCCGTCCGAGACCTTTATTTATATGATACCGTTACCTCTTCCCAACTATATCGCCTCGACTTGGCTAATTTATGCACGGTCCGCGCACTGCACCCGTTTATATAACCCTAATACTGAGTTGTTCCTTGATGCCTTTTACTGTGTATTTATATTAAGATTTATTACTTTTGTTTTTATGTTATAGACTTTTACACATTAAATTTTTAAAGATAGGTGTCCCATTATATTTATTTGATTACATCGATGAAATGAAACATGAATATTGTTTACAACTGTTAATCTTTACTTAAAGCCATTTAAAAGTGAAGCCGAAGTAGATCCGTTATCACAGTGCATTAAAACGACTGGAACGGTATAAAGAGAGTTCATACGATGTGCGCCGGGGCGATTTCACGGCGTGTTGTGGCGACCACTAGTCAGTGCGAATGTGTACATGCCTAATTACGGAAAAAAATACAAAGTTGTACCAAATCCGAAAACTCTCACTGTTCCGTTTAGCAGCGCGTGGGCTAGTAGTGTCGTGAAGGCTGCGCCGCGCACAAGCTTCGCCAGGAAAGCTCAGTGCGCGTCGTGGCGAAGACGCCGGCGGTCGCTCGCCCGGACGGCATGCCCGTAATATGGACGTGTGGAGCGGTCTGCCCGCTTCATGCGTTCGCGCATCACCACCCCTGAACATCGATACCACCGCTGATTTCGCACTGACGTTTTTCGATAACAAAGAGACCCCCTCGCAGCCGAAACAAGGTGTGTTGTGTCATGTTATTTGATTATATTATATGGTCTTACTTTGGTATGTAATGGTGAGGTAAGTTGCGCTTTGAAAGCGCGATGCACTGCGCCGCCGCTGCGGATGACTCAACGGACGGCGACTTTTCAGCTCGAGATCTCATCTCTGTTTGGCTTTCTTGTAACTTGCAAGCTCTTTAATGTATAAAATATTAAACATGTGGTAACGTACTCAAAGGTATAGTATACAATATTAGTAACTTAAAACAGAGCTTGTACATACTTAGATTTAAAAAATTTAGAACAAAGCTTACAACTATACCATAGTACTTATGTAGTAGTATAGAACTTAATAGTTGGGATTTAATTAGGTTTAGTTATATTGTTAATTTAATATCTTTTTAGAATATTATTTTGTCAATATTGATACAATAATATGTATTAATATTGGAGGGTTATTAATTATTCTGGTTAAACTATATAACAATTAATTACAACTACAATACAATACATTACAATCATCTGTCGAAGGAATACGGCTTATGAAAGAGATAATATAATTAATAATAAATAAACATTGGTGGAGCTTTTACTATTTTTACCATTAGGCATTTATGATTTGGAACATATAAATCTAAACTATAATTTGTTCCTATATTCCTTATTCGCACTATTTAAACGTATAATTTTGAAATGGATATCGTAGGACTACAACAGTAATCAAGATGTTAATTCAATATTACCTTTTGAGTTATTCTAACTTTGGCGAAACCAATGAGCTCTTCATTATTCCTTCCTTCACTGAGCGTTGCTGATATCACCAACAAAATATAGATTTTTTCTAATTAGGTACTTCTAGTATGTATTTATCTTTACAGAGAATCAGTTACGTACAAAAATCTTTACGAAAATACATTTTAATATAAGGTCGCCTATATTAAAATGTACTATATAATTATATTAATGTTTCACTTTTTAATTTTAATTGGAAATTAGAACTATATACTCATAATTTTGGAATTACTCCTTTAATGTACACTATATAATATATATACTAAATAAAACTGTTATTTTATGTACTTATATCCGCATAATGCCATTAAATGGCACTTCCACGTTATTAGACTACTGTAACTGGTAGTCTAATAACGTGGTATATTTTCTTTTGCTGCTTCATACAGTGGAGATAAATGCTTTTCTGGATGTTTGGTAGGATTTAAATCCTATTAAAGGGTAACTACGACCACAATTTATGGAAGTTTAGTTATTCAAAGTACTAGGGTTATTAAATATGCCCACTCGTATGATGAACTCGAATCTGTAGATTAATAAGTCTTTTATATTTATAAATTAAAATAATTGTGCTGCAGTTTGATTTTATATCGGCGTATATTATGTGAATTAAATTCCATCAACAAAATTTTCCAGGTCTAGGTAGCAAGACCCTTCAAATAAGATGTTTTCTTATAAGAAAATATTTTCTTATAAGAAAACATCGTATTTGAAGGGTATTGTAGGGTACACTTCGTAGTAATAGTATATATACTATTACTACGAATTGTACAGTTAGGTACTTAAAAAACTTTAAAATCCATTAATATCTTCTTTGGATAATTTCGCAGGCAGATTGGAAGTTATATTGGTAGATGTGAGGGATTTGTAAGAAAACGGAATACTAAGTCCTTGCTTATGTATAAAAATAGCGTGTTCTTTGTTCCGGGGTGCGGGGGCTTCTGTTTCCTCTGAATCCCATTACAATACTAGTAATAAATTGTTTAACAGTTTTTTAAGCTAACAGTTTATAGAACATGTGTGGTCTCACAGGGGAGATACCAACATTTAGGACAAAAATCTAAGGTGTCAAGACCAGCGATGTCTCTGTGATTGACTTCAGGTAGATTTCTTTTCTATTTGGAGCTGAATACAGATTTCCGTCGACAGTAGTGCCATTTGTCACTAAATGGAATGGAGGCTTGTGTGCAAATTTATTTATTGTTTGAAGAATAGCAAACGAGCGTGAAGGCCACCTGATGTAAATGGTCTCTTAGAACATTCTTATTCTGCCTGCATATGTTAAGTAGTCGCAACCCATAGACATCCACGTACAACCTCAAACACGACCGAAATCCTATCTAAACTCGAACGTAGATACGTTGCTCCTCCTGAGGACTAAGATGGTCGCCTTGCTTTTAAGTGTAGCTAGCAACCGTACCTCTCCAACTGAAATGCAAGAACTGTTGTACCGCGGGATATGAGGTCGGCGGTGGTACGTCCTCGGTCAAACTGATGTCCTGCCACCTTGAAAATAATAAAATTAATAAAACATCACAATAAATAATATACAGTTACCAAAAGGATACTGCAGTTGAATAATGTATTGCAAGTTTTCAATAGCGACTAGTGACCCATGTTCATTATAATACACTACAAATAGTTGCGTATTGTGAAATCACAATATTATGATGCATGATATTCTTGCCCTTTTATAAACGTTTCTGCCACTTATATCATAGGTGCATATGCAATAAGTACGGCACGTGATTGTATCCTGCACAAATGTATTTACTATGAAATCTATGAATGAACGGTAATATATGTTTTACAAATAATAATAAATGAGTTAAAAAACCGGCAATATTTAAGTGTTTATTAAACTCGCGGGTTCAAGAAGTTTGTAAGTTTTAAATCTCATTTTGTTGACAACCCGCGGTTGCAATTACGGGGACCTAACCTAAATTTTCGGTGAAATGTCAACTCGACGTATCGTTTACCAGTTTATCGACTTGGGTCACGAACGAAAATGTAAGACGTTAATTAAGGAACAACCTCGGTTAATAACGACACGATAATAATTATAGAAAAATGCAAAAGCATACGCTGTCACACCTACATATATATCTATTATACACTCGTGGACAAAATTAGAGGAACGCATAAAAAGGGTTGAATTTCTGCTTTTCGTACTATCGAGGATACTGGCCACAAACATTAATAAATTAAAAAAGGAGAGTTTTTTTGTGTATAATATTCTTTACTTTTCATTTGTTTTTATGAAATTATTGCGTCTTTTGTGTTTTTTCGTACTAAGAAATGTATTGTTAATTAATTCATTTGTCTTCAAATTTTTGTTTCGTTTAAATTTTTTCATCAACTGCTTTGTTTTCCGTAACAAGGTCAGACTTAAACGCCACCCAAGTTGCTAGGGCTGTAACTTTAATTGAAACTGGACACACCTACGAAAATGTGGCCACAACATTAGGAGTATCCAAATATGTGATACACCGAGTTATCAAGAGGTATCGGCAAACTGGGGAGTATACGAGACTGGATAGTGACGTGACAAGAAAATTGTGGCCAGAGATGACCGGTTCATCGGAAGTATCGTGCTCAGAAATCGGATTTTAACTTCTTTTGAGGTAAAAACAAAGCTCCAAGAAGTCAGAGGGGTTACTATTAGAACTAAAACCGTGAGAAGAGAAGACTTAAAGCGGCTGGACTAAGATCTCACGCCCTCATACTGCGGCCTTGGTACTGCAGTATCTTGGAGACATCGAAATTAATGTTCTTGGCCTGGTCAGCGCGCTCTCCCGACTTAAACCCGATCGAGCATACTTGGGATAAGCTTGGGAGACAGATTAAAAAAGGGTATC
>DWON01006440.1:0-13862 GCA_018251015.1 Phocides pigmalion okeechobee
CGCTTCAAAGTGTAGCCGGCAACCGCACCTCTCCAACCGAAACACAAGTAATGCTTTACGGCGGATTATGAGGGCGGGGGTGGTACATCGTACATGGTCGAACTATAGTTCTCCCACTTTCAGGCCTGTTTAAGTCTGTATGTGGACGTTCATGGGCTGCAGCGGCCAGATTACTTACTTAACACCAGATGGTCTGTACGATCGTTTACTACTCTTTTAACATAAAACAAATATTTAAACAATAACAAATACAATTTGGAAATTCAATAAACCGATAGAAGATTTGATAAATTATTTGGCGAATTTATCAAATGATAAATCAGTTGGTATTAGTAATACGAAGCATTTGAAATATGGGTTAATCTCTACATTGATTCAACTATTTACATGATACTAAAGCCGATTTACAAATTAATAACATAATATTCTAACATAACATACATACGACGCTTACTCTCATCTAAACCGCAAACAGTAACAATTCTGCATCAATTTGGATTATATGTGATTGTTAACATAACAGACCACTGTGAAGTGTTTGCTTTGGTAGTGAGATTTCATATTTTCAGTCAAAGAGATTTGTTTGTATAATGAGAGTGGTAATTAGTGGTTGAGAAGCTCATCTGCTCTTTTACTAACACTTTGACGCAGTTAGTGATAATAAAAATAGCAGATGAGCACTAATAATCATATTAAATCTGGTCAATGTTGCGGTAGGCGGCACTAAACTAGAGCTCTTTTCTATAGACCTGCGCCTGTAATTCACTGAAATATTGTATTTTTAGGCATCTGTGTATCATCTACAAGACGTAATGTCCGCCCCCATTCTTGTAGCGTTGACTTTAACATAGCACTTGTGTTCGCCCGTAATTAATACAGATTTGTACGTACAAAATAGGTGTGTACAAGTTGCAAGCGCGTTGCGCAGCGCAATATACACCAGTGCTATACACTGCAAGGTGCAAGGTGCAAAGTGTTAATCTTATATAACAAACATTCAGTGCACCAGTACCAGACAATAAGTTGCAATTTAGTAGACCTTTAGTCCGACCGAGGAGATACCACCGCCCTCATAATCAGCCATAAAGCAAGTCTTATGTTTGAGTTAGAGACGTATAATGCCTGCTACATTTACAAGCGACCATCTCAATCCTCAGGACTAGCAACCCAACTATGCAAGACGTCAAGGACGACTTTAGTCCTGTTCAGGGTGGGACGTAGGTGTCCATGGTATGTTGAAAAAATAGCTTGGAGTAAAAACAAGTTTGCAGAACATAGGATGTTAAATGGTCTTTGCAATCCATGGACATGTAGATTCAACTTCAAACAATGACGAAGTCTTGCCTTACGTCATGGAGATACATTGTTATTCTAAGGATCGAGAGGTTGACCTCGCTTGTAAGCCAGCTACACCACTCCAACCGAAACTCAAGAACAGTTTGACAATATGGAGAACTCTGAGGCAAACTTCCTCGCGGTATTTTCCTTCTCCATTAAAACAAATAATTTGTAATATACATAACTCGTAATCCGTTATAAAGCATTTCTTGTGTTTCGGTTGGAGAGGTGTGGTTGCCGGCTACACTTTGACGCGAGGCGACCATCTTAGTCCTCAGGAGTACCAACGTATCGTTCGAGCTCAGATAGGATTTCAGTCATGTTTGTGGTTGTACGTGGATGTCTACGGGCTGCGACTACTTACTATGAGGTGGTTCGTACGCTCGTTTGCTACATGAGAGTACACATAAAAATTCCTGCCAACCTGCCAAGCATTCGCTCCCGGAACCTCTTGAGAGAGGGCATAATCTATCCACTAGGCTATCACTATCCTCTTTGTAAGGTTTGCAAACTAAATGTATGCTCTACAAAGAGGCCTTGGAGGTTCTAGTTTACCAACAATAGCTAATACTTAACAAGGAACACTTTCGTAGTAAATACCTTTGTTGCTTTCCTTTGTTACAATCTGGCTCAAAGGGGCTTAAAGTCCAGTGTTCATGAAACTAGCGCCAACGTATTACTCCCTAAGAATATTAAGTTAAGAAGTTTACTTCTCGCAGAGCATCAAACTATTTCTTAGTGGATTTAGAAACGTAAACAGTATTTTTCTTTCATAAAGCATCATCATCATCATCATTTAAGAGGAATTTAGTTAAATTGTCATTTATTACATACTAGATGCTGCCCGCGATTTCGATTACGTCGGCTTAAATTTTTCAGTTCTCCCAGATTTTCTAACAACAAATTTTTCTCATGTACTAACACCCGTAACTTTCAAATTGACATATTTTTATGTAGTAATTGAAATGAAACGAAGCTTATTGTAATACATTAGTGAAAACCGCACGGAAGGTAATGTTTTCATAGTTTCTACTTGGCCTGGATCTCCACCACAATGGTCCAATATAGATTGGTAGGAGATATGGCTAAATAAAGTTGTCAATATGGACTTTTATTAATAGCTACGCTTTCAGCTCATAATTCCTGCCAAAAAACAGAAACATGCATAAAATTTCGTTACCAATGGGTACCCATCCAATTCCCGGCCGCGCTTGACCTTGTTTAACTTCTAGACTGATTATAGTAAAATAAGACTGCACACGCTTTTTATAAAATAAAAGAAAATCGACATCAAAAGCCAGCTCACTAACAAAGCAAAAAGCATTTAGAATTCTACATTAAGGCTATTTCCGCGCGCGTCCCCTGGGTCTCGAGACACGCACCTTACGACACGCAACAGGTGCACTTAATATACAAAATTAAATGGAAATTGTCACAGAAAAGCCCTTTATATTACTAGCGACCCGGCCCAGCATCGCTCGGGTAATAGAGTTTACATTTACTTACATTATTTTTCTTTCATACATGCATCCAGTCATTACCTAGTGAAAAACAACAATTAGAAACATCTATTTCGAACGATGACTGAACCAGTATATTGAATTTAAATATTTTATTTCTCGCCCAATTTACAAAAAAAGACTCATTACGCACCAAAACCTTCCGCAGGAATCGCTCTACCTATTGTTGAAGAGTGTAAGAATATCCGTACAATATTTTAAGTTTGTCATAAACAGACAGACAGATGCGACAGGGTTTTTTTATAATATATAAAGACTACCTTCACGAAGTTACAACTAAGATACTTATATATGAAACCTTTGGTTCGTGGTGTTCGAGTGGCATTTTTTAATCAATAAGCCTCACATTTGAGGATGCAGCTGGTCACAAGAGCATTGGTTCATATCTCGCATAGAGAATTGCGAACACTATTTAGCGTGTGCATGCAGCTAAAATTCTTTTTGCCAGCTGTATGGGCACCAATTATTATATATTATTGATTATATTTATATTCCATTTAAAATAATGTATATCATAATTCGTTTTAAGCAACACATAACAATAAATTAGCACAAAATTAAGCAAAATAAACGAATCAGTATAAACCATGCAATTATTTTTATAGCATAGTACAATATATTTATGTGAAAACGGATTCCACACGGATTATGCCCAAGTTTCGAAAGCAAATCCTTATTACCCACAAAAGAGCATTTACATGTATTAAAAGATTATGTGAACGCTTAGATTTACAAAACTGTTTATAGCCAAGTCATTTTATTAATTAAAAGTATTTAAAAATTGGCTATAATAGAAATTTGCTCATATCCATAGGTACTTAAGGTAATATATTAAATAGAAACAATACAAACTCTCTTAAATAACGTTAGTCTAAATTTATTACTGCTCATTTTGTAAACATAAAATAAAAACAGAAATATATGGGAAAACTTACTAAACCATAGCTTTAGGGCGCGCACTTTTTTACATAAACAGAAAAATTGCAAGTATAAACATGAATAGTATTTTAATACGCTTTTATTAGCTTGGGTTGTATTAATTAATGTAACGAATTCTTTGAGCACAATTTTCACCAATTTCCAGAAGTCTTAATAATTTGAAACTTTGCACACATATCAAGGACGGATAACAATGCAATAATATGAAAAATAACAGTAAAAACACGCTTTTTTTTAAAATCTAACTAAAAAAACATAAATAAGAAAAAAAAATATTGCGATGTAAAGAAAAGCTTGGGGTGCGTGGTGTCAATAGATCACTCTTTTATAAATGATTATTTATTTGTATTTAGCGTACACCTTCCACGTAGCAGAAAAATATAAATATTTATTTAAACGATGCTAAATTAAAACCGTAAAAAACATCTCCAAACAAAGCATCTTAGAAACCACTTCACAAATATCTAACACGACAATAAAATACGTTATAGAGAGCGGCATAGGTTTTTAAATCAAATTTATTATAATGTCTAGATATATAAAAATCATATAGCTAAAATCATATATACACGAGTATGAATAGACTAAAAGAAACGCGTAATAAATATCAGAACATAAGCAGAAAATAAAAACCAACGAACGTGGAAGTTGAAACCCTAGCGTTAGGGTACGCTCGCTTTTGTACACAGAAACTTTATATTGCGTTCATTCCTCAACAAAACAGTCGCAAAAATGATGTCTTGGATGATTAATGTCCTGACTGGAGGCGCGAATCGCTTTATGTGGGCGGGCGAAGAATTTACGACTTTCTTTTTGTAGTAAATAGTGTAATGGATAAAATTAGTTCTCGCAAAAAGTTTTATTACTTTTAAAATGTACTTGAATTGTATCTAACGTTTAAGTCTAATGCTCATTTATTCACGATGTATCTTAATGTTCAAAAACCCTCCAAAGAGCCCGTTTTTAGTCATGTTCTTACTTTAAGGAGATGTAACTATATTCGTATATAAAGTCACCATTTTATAAAATGGTTCAATTTCAGGAATAACAATCCTACTGCTAAAACTCTAAAAATTTTGAAGCAATATGGTAGTAAAACAGTTGTGCCATGAATTCCGGATTCATTCTCAGCCAAACTAAATAAAGATGTATTAATGTTTTGTATTACCGATATTTTGAGCCAGTTGCATGGCTCGGGGTCACGAAGAAACTGAGTTGAGCATTCCTAAATGTATAAATTCCATGATGATATTGTTTTAAAATCCAACGATCCATGTGTCATATCAATGTTCATGCGGACCTCATACATAGCGGATTATGGATTCGATCCCGGGCTTGATAGACACACGTTAATTTCTTTTCTTATACATGTATTCTTTTTTGTATGTGTTCATGGCACCGATTAACGACAAATCCTTGTCCTCATATTCGAGTATTAAAAGCATTTCTAGTGATGGAAATTTACAGTTAATCACATACTATATTAAGTAGCAAGCGAGCATGCAGTCCACCTGATGGTAAGTGGTCATTGCCGCCTATGAACATCCCATTTGAGGTTCATCGCAGATGCGACACAGATCGCAGTTGCTGCTCCTGAGGACTAAGATCACTTCAGCTGGCAACCACACCCTTTTACGTAAAACGCGTATTGTAACACGTTGCAAAATAAACTAAAAAATCTAAGTGAGAAAATTACGAATTTTAGCCAAACTGAGGACAAAATAAATTTGCAATAGAATTAATAAATGATTAGCTAACCTTCCAAATCCCTCCACGAAACAAATGGTTGGTTTGGAACTTCGGCCATAGCTTAAGGTTATTGCCAACTCGGATAAGCTGGATTAGAAAAATTGTTTTATATTTTATAGTCGATTGCTTCGTCGTTTATCTATTTATTTGCTCAAGTACACAAATAAATCAAATTTGACATTATGACATTTCAAACTTATCTAATCTGTTTTTCGATATTATTTTTTATTACTAGCGACCGGTTCCGGGTTCGTAAGAGTGCGTTCGCGACATGGTATTACAAATCTTTAAGATTCTGCCCTTTCTCTAGCATAATATGAATGTATTATACACATAAACCTTCCTTTTACGAGTAAAACACTGTCTCTCGATGTAAGCTGCATTTAATCCGTTACGTAGTTTAAAAGATCTAAGCGTACAGACGGCGTGAGTCAACATTGTTTTATATTACGTAGTTAAAAATTGAATACATTAAAAGAAAATATTAAATTTGATTTTTTAAAAGATTGTTTATCCTGTATAGTTTGATAAGAAACGTCCTACTGCCACGCTAGTCCCTAGCATGAAGCGATTCTTGCTTGGCGGTGGAAATGTGTGTTAGTAGGTACACTTGCATATGAAGCAACCGTTTAAGCCTTCTAGAGTAATAACATATCTACTATTGACTTGAAGTAGAAATATTTTATATGGAGATGGTCACAGGTATCAATGGATGACATAAACGCTATAGTTTGAACGGAAAATGCCACAGCCTACAGAATCCACCGTAGAGAACCCTTCGGTTCAAACAGTCGCCAGCTCTGCATAACCGCAAGATGATTTTATTACACCTCGATATTAGTAACATATCTGCTACTGACTTCAAGTGTAACTGTTTTATATGGAATTGCTTAGAGATGTCTACGAACGGACAACTTAACATCAATTGGGCTTCATCCTATTTTACTTCATCGTACATAACTTCATCTACATCATACATTACGCAAAAAACACTACTGTTATCAATTACTTCGATATTTCAGAATATATTTAAATTAATTCTAATATAATTAAGTACCTATATGAAAAGGAATAAACGATTCATATTTTATTAAAGTTGGCTGTGGACCTCATCTTAAAAGAAAATAATTTGGATCTTTAACGTAATGGATAAAAATAAAACAAAATTTTCGCGTAATTTTATAAGTCAAAATGAATTAAGATTGCATTCTCAAACGAACGATCATGTCATAAGGCGTGATTGATTAAGATTGGTTTAAATGAAGTTCTTTTTAAACGCACATCTGGTCGACCTAATTTTTCACAGGAAATTGAATTTACAATAATTTTGCAGCGCTGAAATTTAACAGGAACTTTATGGCTTAAATAACTTCATTTGACTTTTTTAGTTTAAAATTATTCACTTATTTATCTAACTGTTTTTCTTTCTTACCATAACATGGAACACCTTACCTTAATATTAACATATATTTACAATAAAAGCCTTACCTAAACATACTATAAGGAGTCTATATCTACGCAGAATAGTATCAAGAACCCCAGGGTTCTTGACATTATTCCGTATTTACGCACTGACCAGAGATCAAAATTCTATGTGCCGGATATAAACCAGCGCTCTTGCCACCAGTAGCCATCTTGCCTTCGAGTTAAACTAAATACAGTGGTCACCATCATATGAATTGTTTCTTTTTATGCTTTGTGTCGTGGGTACAATGGTTAGTAAACGAATACCCAGAGCCGAAACGAGTTCATTCAGATCTACTTGGCCAGGAATAGAACCCAGAACCAATGGAAGAGCAGTATTTCCGTATGTGCGCCCGAGGCGAAGTATAGAAATTAGGCATAATGAAAGAAAATTATCCTTATTGATATTCTGATGCATAATGTACAGAGCGAGACTTCATCAATGAAGGCCTATGCCATTATTGGGTATATCTCTTATATCTGTCTGAGAAGAGTTCAGACATCATCACCTTTTGTTGACCAATGCTTTTAGAAGCTAATCGTTTCCGACTACATTTATCATGTCATCAGTCTACTAGATCCAGTGGTGACCTATGCTCTTATACTTCTAGTTGCGATTTGAGAACATTCTTCTCAGTCTTTATCGTCGTGGTCGCTTTTCAAAAGCCTTTCTTCACCGAATTAAGACCATGGTCCAGCGAACTCGACAAATGCCGTTTAACAGATAACGTGTCGCTACTGAATTCATAAGGAATTACTGTGTTCCGTATTCAGTGTTTTGTGTACTGTGTTCAGTCCAATGTACCGTGGAGTTCTTTTAAACGTTGGATGATAAATATTTTCAAATATTTGACAGAATCCATTAGTCTCACATTGATGAATTGATGTAAATAAAACAAAATACGACTGCGGCTGAAATGGATTACGGAATTCAGTTGAAGCGACCATCCCCAAAGAGTTTTACTGGTTAAATTGTATCGATTATAAATACGAAATACGAAATTCCCATTAAATAGATTACAGGTCACTTTTTATGTAACGGTATATAAAAACTAATTTGTTGTATTTGATAATGCGTTTCTACAGGACTGAAATACTATCTGAAGTCGTAAATGTGTTTGCTATTCCCGAGGACTAAGGTGATTGTTTTGCCTTTGAGTATTCTAAACATAAACCAGGTTTCTCAACTGAAATCGATAACAGATACGTTACTACTGTTAAGAACTAGGTTGACCGCCTCGTCATTAGGTTTCCTATTTGTAAAACAAGTATTCTAGCTACAATTGATTGCAGATGCGTTACTACTCCTGAGGACTAAGCTGACCGTCTCGCTTTTAGCTGCACTGTACATAAAACAGGAGATCCAGCTATAATTGATTACAAGTACGGTACTACTTCTGTGGACTAAGCTACTGCCTCATTTTAAAGAGCCCTATATTCTAACAGGAGTTCCACCTGAAATCGGTTTTAATAGCTTGCTAGTCTTTAGAACTAAGGTGGTAATTAAACCTTATCACCTACCTCTCCAAACATAACTACCTCACTGAAAACAGGAGACGTTGTGTGACTGTATATCAAATTTTATTCCGGTCGAAACAAAGATGAAACTAAACTATGGTTTAGGATTTTTTACCTATTTTAATTTGTTGTGAATACTTTATGACATTTTTGTTATTATATAGTAAAAATTAAGAAGAGAAACACTAGATAAACATGACGTCATTAATATTCCTAACAGCACTGAGGAACCTTCATAGCCTTTCCGCGAAAAATTAGCTAGAAAACCTAGTTCTTGCATAATCTACATACATTTTCCCAGTCACGACTTTGAATACCGTGGTCGCATGTCCCGGCCCCGTTTACCACGCTGTCACGCAAGACAAAAGCGTTGAAGTTCGTTGACATGAATAATTCATTATCACTTGATCTCGACCTAAAGCCATCGTGGTTTCGTATAGAGAAAAGAGGATTTGGGTGGTAAACTGTGGTATCAGTGTTTCTAAACTGAATAGCTATTGATTTTTTTTTCTGATTCAATGTTTTGAAAACAATTAGTCCAACGTTTGATCTACGGGCTGGTTTAGATCATAATTTTCATATTTTATACATATTTTTATAGTTTGACCGCGGAGGTACCACCGCTGTCCTCGTAATCCACCGCAAAGCATTACTCGTGTTTCGGTTGGAGAGGTGCGGTTGCCGGCTACACTTTGAAGCGAAGCGACCATCTTAGTCCTAAGGAGTAGCAACGTCGGTACGTTCGAGCTCAGATAGGACTTCGGTCGTGTTTAACATCAGGTGGTTTGCATGCTCGCTTACTACTCTTCTCACATTAAAAAAAATGTTCCGTAACATATTTAAAATCTACTCTCAATTAACAAACTTATTGTATTGTTTTATCACCTACCAGGTATTTAGCACTTGCGAGTACTTATCAGATGGACCTTATTTTCGATATGAAAGGCAAAAATTCAATATGTAACACGTAATTTACACATAAATTACAATTATTATTATACACCATAAAATTAATTACAGTATATCAAAATAATCTAAAGAGACTCCGTGCTCATGTAGCACAGTGACAAAAGCTGGCCGTATTCCTGCGCTAAATAGCGATCGCAATTTTTACGCGAGAAATGAACCAGCCCTCTTGTCACCAGCGTCAATCAAATCAATTTATCAAAATTACAGTACGCTTGTTAAACGTTTCTATTCTATAAAACAAAAGTTTATTTCCAGCCACAAAACTAGTTTATCAAAATTGTCATTACTATTCATGTAGTCAGTCCATGAAATGACCCTGCAGAGTAAAGGTCAGTGCCACAAGGGAATCCGACAATGTCATGGAATATACCACGAATGTAAACAAAGTACAACATTCCTTGCTAAGGACAGAGTTAATTAATAACAGAGCTTTGTGATAAGCCATTTTCGTCTTTATGCTTAAACAATAAATAGTCATTCTATTTGAAATTCAGGTATCAAAAATTTACTCCTAATAAAAAATGGTCACATGATTTTTTTATTAAAGATGTGAGAAGGATTAATAATATTGTTTATTAATTTTAATAAACAAGCCTTAATCGTGTCTCTGGCTGCGTTAAGTTGCATTTTTATTTTATGTGAGAAGAGTAGCAAACGAGCATGCAAGCGTATATGTATATACAACCTCAAACGGGACTGAAGTTCAGCATAAGGTTGTAAGTAGATGAGTTTCTACTCTTGAGGACTAATATTGTGGCCTCGCTTTAAAATGTAACCGTTCATCCAATATGTTACCAGGTGGTTTACATGCTCGTTTACTACTCTTCTCACAAAAAAATGTAGATCAATTTAACTTCAATATTAATTTAACGATGTTTAACGAAAGGAAGAAAGTAGGTTATAGTAAGGAACGAATTTTGTAAGGAACGTATAATTGGAATAACTTTTTTTTATTATTATGAAAGAGTAAGAAACGGGCATGCAGGCCGCCTGATGTTAAGTGTTCACTGTAGCCCATGGACAACCACGTCCAATCTCAAATAGAACAGACGTTCTATTTAAGGATGGGCGCGAATGCATTCCTACTCTTCAGGACTAAGATGGTCGCCTCCAACAGTGTATATCCAGCAACCACACCTCCCCAACCGAAACACAATACATGAAGAACATTTTGCTTTACGGTGGGTTATGAGGGTGACGGTGGATCCGCCCCGGGTGAGCTCTAACGGCTCTACTACCTTTAAGTTATTAACTTCTTATTGAGGGAAAAATATTTAATTACAAAACATTGAAAACGCTCCCAAAAATTTCTATATAAAATCGTTTTTAAGTTTCTTATTTCCAACATCGGATTTTCATTTAACGAAAGACAGGTAAACATATTATGCACAAAACAATATTATACAAATAAAGACGTGGTTAGTAAACATTAATTGTAATACAACTACTGTTTTCTGCCACATTTACAAGCGACCCTTCCAATCCTTCAGAAAAGCAACGTCACAAGTCGTGTGTACATAAAACACGACTTCAAGTGGGAGTACGATCCTCTTTGAGATCGTATGGGGATTTCCAGTCGTTAACTTGCAAAGTAGCTTGCATGCTCGTTTACTACTCTCCTCTCAAAAAAAGACTAAGCAAATAGAAAACAGACTTAAACTTAATAACGATTGTCAAAAGGTAAAGATGTTTACATATTTATACTACGTACAAAGTCGCTTTCCGCCATTTTTACGCTTAGGTCTTCCAAACTACGCAACTGATTTTAAAGTCGTTTTCATCAATAGGCAAAGTAATTTAAGAGAAAGATACAGAGGAAGGTACTAAGGTAGAGGAAGGAACAGATCAATATTATATCAGAAAAAAACCGAGATTTGAAATGAAATTAATACTTATTTGCGCAAATTGTGGTTACAAAGTTCTCTGTACTTATAATTATTCGCTCACAATTCACCATTTTGATGGCAAACAAATATTTAAATTATATATTGGTATTTTGTATTATATTTAAAATGTATATTATTAAATAGTATTAAAATTTGAAATTGTATTCAAATAATCTAATGATAGTAATAAGATTGTATTATCATTTCGTTAATCATGCACGTCAAAGTTTCCATTACATTAATATTATATTCATATTGCATTACATTAATTACATACAGTTTAAATTAATTTAAAATCACATTTATAATTATATATTGTCAAATTGTTTATTTAAAGAATGTCATAAAAACATTTCTCAATGAGCCATTCAGGTAATTACCGGTTAAATTTCAATGTGGGCAATTTTTAAGGTCATTAAGATTTTCAAATATTTGTAATGTGATAAGTAAATCCAAAGCGAAGCCGAGGTCTATCGCTATTTGTTAAAACATAAAAGATTTCTTACAAGTATTTATCGTCTTTATTATGAGCTACATTTTTGTGATCTCTGATACTACCTAGGTACGTAGAGAAGAGCACTTGAGATCTTACTGAGAAGTACACATAATATTTATCTCAAAAAGATTTTACTAAGAAGTCTTGTGCGTAGAATGGGTTTTTACTTTCTTCTCGACAAAGTTATTACCTGTTTTATTACATTTTGTTTTATTATAAAGGTAACGGAGTGTTTGCACGCTGCAATATATTTTTAAATCTAATTTTAAATAGCCATTATTTGCACGGAAGTGACCAAATCCACAAATTACATATATTTTGGCTCTCAATATGTCTACAAAACTTTTCAGCATTTATTTCAGGCATCATCCAGGATATATTTTTACATTGCACTAATATTTTTCTCCTTCCCTGAAAAATTTCATTCATTTCGAAATTTCAGTCGATGTTCCATAGAGAAATACTCACCCAGCGTGCGGAAGACAATAGGCCTACTTCTGTACTTGTGGCCACCCCACAGGGCAGCAACCGTGACTTGGTACTGAGTATCAGCTTCCAGTCCACTCAGGATCACTGCGTCCGAGTTGCCAGCCACCTCCAGAACCACTCTGTAACTAATCCACGATGAGTCAATTTCGTCGTATTCTATTAGCAAGCAGGGAGAAGAAGAGAGAAGAAGAAATAGGAAGAAGAGTCTAGAAGACACTAATTTTAGTTGGGATGCTTGTATGACGGGGTTTTACTTAAATATCGGATTTGTCATTCCTTGTAACTTGTGATTTGTATGCTCCAGGTCTAACCCCGATGTAAAGAGAGACCCATAGCCAACAGTAAGACATGGCAGGATTGCCAAAATTGGTAAAATTGCCGTTGCCGGCTACACTTACAAGCGTTGCAACCATCTCAATCATCATGAATAGTATCTATGCTCAATGTCAGGCAGGACTAGTCTTCTTTGAGGTTAGTCGCAGCTGTGTACGAATTACAGAGACCATTTAAGATCAGACAGCGTGCATGCGTTTTTGCTACATTTCCAACATAAAATGTACGAGTATATACGGGTAAACGTATGCTACAAGGGAAACTAGTCCTGGAGGGACGGCCTAAACTAATTTTTCCTACCCTAGCTGTCTGATTATATTGCCTGAAAACTGTTTTCACTTTTAAAAACAAAATGAATAAAAAACCAAAAGAAATAGACAATCAATTTTATCACGATAAAGTGGACTTTTTCGTGCATTCATGTCGCTGGAATTTACCTAATTTTGAATTTGAAGTCTGAAGAATTTTGGATCTTAGATAAGATTTAATTTGTATAATTGGAATCTGGTCGTAAAATAGATCTTATTAAACGGACTAAAGTAACAATATATACGTATATTTTACTATATAACGGGTACTCAGAAATAATGTAACGTATATATTCTGATTATATTATTTGAAAATAGTATATTAAAAGCCAATGAGCTTAGCCGTAACCACGAGCCATATGTTCGAAATATCGGAAATTAAAAACGTTAATTATGTGTATCCGTTATATAGTTAAATCTATAAATTAAGCGGTAACTTGAGTATAAAATCGAATACTATATACGTAGAACATATCCGATCTACAAAGGATAAAGCACCTTGAAACGTTCTGCCCAACTTTTGAGTTTAAACTCTCCGTAATTTATAGTGTTAATTAAGATTCACAATCCGAGAAATTAAACTTATCCCTAATACAATATAATGCTTAAGAAACTAGTTAGGAGCAAGATCAGAATTTTGATGGAGAGAACTTAAGTTAGTTAAGATCAATTTGGCTAACACGAGGCATTTCTACTAGTGTCTTAAGTACTCTTCCACGAGGCAGCGATCTAGCTCGTTTATCTAATAGGTAATTTTTAATTTAGTCCGCGTGCCAAAAAAATAGTACCACGTTTGAACGACGCTGCTGGTGACAAGAGGGCTGGCTCATATCTCGCGCAGAGAATTGCGATT
>DWON01006441.1:0-13860 GCA_018251015.1 Phocides pigmalion okeechobee
ATGACATTGAACCAAATATTTTAGAAAATATTGAAGTTTTGGTAACCGACCCTTTTTCTTTGCGGTTCAGTGTAGTTTAAAGAAGCGGAAATATACGGTTGCAGATAATTTTGTAATCCGGATATATCTTTCGTATTTACTGCCCATTACGTCAGTATCTGTGGCTTTGGCGCGATTAGCGGGACCGCACTTCGCGGCCACTTAATTAAAATTTTACTATGTTCAAGTACAGATAAGGTTTGCGCAGAATTACCTTTTAAGTGGAAGTGTTGCAAAGCGCTATTACTTTAACATACTATTACGAGGACATAATTTTAGGAAGAACATTAGTTTTATTAATGTGTTATATATTAATTCATGATTTTGTAGTGTTTACATTTCTAAAAAAATGTTAGATTTTTTCGCCGTGTAAATTTAAACTATATGCTGACACAGGTATACATTTACTTAGGGGACGCCTCAACAATGGATATATTTACAATAATATATAAATAAATTATTGCTATTTTATTTCTTAAAATCTTTCAATATTCGTCTTGTCTATTCAACATTAAAATAATTTCAAATTACTGAACCAATAAAAAATAATTTTATTTTTCTTATAGCTTTTATTTTTATATACTTATTTATTTGTATACACAATATCATACTTAATATATTATTACATATTTATTCTCACATCATCCCACTTAGAGATAGTTGTAAAGGTCTTTTAATATTTAATACCCACGATTATCTTAGTTATATACTACGATCGTTGTATTGTCCAAATAATTTTATGCTAGTTTTTATTTAAAGAAATAAATCTAAGAAACCATTAACAATTACAATTATTTTGATAGCAATATTATACCGTATCGATTTGGATGGATCTTTCAGTATTTGTTGTCGGCAAAAGCAGCTAGAAGTCCACTTTACGATGCTAATTGAGTTCAATTGATCAAATTCATCGCACAAAGAACGTAAGACCAATACCATTCATTCGCTAACGTTAGAAAACTCTGCGTGCATTAGTCAATAAAATTCTTTAATAGTGTTTTATTACGAGCAGCCACGCTTAGAATCCCATTAGTCTTTCATTAGGCGTGACCCAATAATGCGTGTTTATATCACCAACACTTGAACTTCGGCTCCCATAAACTATTTATTTAAATTTAGTTACTACAGTCCAATTTATTACCGGCTGAACAACGAAATACGTTCAAGTCACAAATCTTGGATTATGTTTACTCCTATTCTATAATCAACGTATAAGTTTGTAGTTATTCGCGCAAACAAATATTTTCAACTATACCTACCTGAATTTATATCATTATCAAAAATTTTCTCGACGTCTTACGAAAAAGGAAATGCGATTTTTCTCCGTAATAAAAAAGATAAAACAGTAAATCTTTCAGAGTCCATTGATCAAACATTTTTATCTATTACAAATTCCACTTCTGATTAACATATGCGACGTTGTCACGAATCTACTAATCTGTTCGTTCAAACTTACAGGTTTTTCCTAGAACCGAGCAAAGCCTATTTGAGTCAAAGGCGATACATAAATCTTTATTAGATTAGGTACTTATTCCAATACTGCGAATCTCAGCCCTAAAGCCGCTCTAGGTGCACCTTTACAAATAACATAGTGATAATAGGCTTAGACATAACTTTTATTAAATAGAACATTTACACAAGTGGAAGAACTATACTTTCATCTGGTAGTTACCGCTGCTACCCTTATAATCCGTGCAGCAAACTTTGTGTTTCGTACGATTTTAAACTAATATCATCGCGGAATTCATGCATTTTATTATAATAAAATGCATGAATTGTTATATATAACAAGTTCTCACGATTAACGCTTTTTATTGCCGATTTTTCAAACCAATTGCGTGGCTCGTGGTTACGGCGAAAACTGTTTTGTGTTTTATACATAACAGTTTTGTGTTTCGGTTGGTACGATTGCCGGCTACGCTACAAGCATAGCGACCAAACTTAGTCCTCAGGTGTAACATTTTTTGTATACGAACTCTAATAAAACTTTAGTCATGTTGTATGTGGTGTTCATGAATTGCAACGACTAGTAACGTCAGGTGTCTTGCGATCTCGTTTGCTACTCATCTTCAAAAAAAACAATACACGGATTACAAGACATTTACCCTTTAAAAGACGTAATAAAATCAATGAAAGAAATATAATTATATAGCACCTACCTATATATACACACACGCACGCACACGCATACTATGTACACTGCCTATGTACAGGAATATACACATTAACATCAGTCATAATAATCTAAGTTCATTCCGCGTGTTACAACTACAAGGGTAGCATAGCTTATAGAATCTCAAAGAAATAAATTGCCCCTCATTCCTTTCCCGATTTGGCGAAACGGCTTCCGTTACCTTCCCGTTGATTTATTTAATATCCTACTAGGAACATATCAGTAGAACGCGGACTTACCGTTGTGGTGGGTTAAGGTATTGATTTTCAAACTAGTCTATGCACTCTGAAGAAATGTTTCCAGTTGACCCATGCCTTTCTAGAATATAAAATAAAAAATTGACTACAAAGTAATTTTGCGCACACTTTTTTATCTTCATACTGAAATTCTAGATGTTTTTGAAACAAAATCTAGCATATATTTCTATAATATCTTCTATCTTTACGTGATATGATCGGTAAATGTAGGCAGAAATAGAATAAGTTCAACTCTTTCCAAGTCACTATATTAAGTTACACAATACTTATAAAACAAGAAAAATGAGCAATCCATTTTTTCACACAAAACATTAAAATGTTTGAAAATGGCAAAAAGCATTTCATTTCATTAATGAAGGAACAAATTCTATTACGAAGTACGTACTCTTACCAAGGTTTAAGCAGTAGATTTGTAGTCACTATATTCTTAAGAGTTATCAGTAACCACAGGGTTAATTATAAGTGGCTAAAGATAGGCTTTTATAGTTTACAAAAACTAATTAACGATCAGATAACAAAATCTGAACAGAAAATAACTCAATCGCAGTTATCTTTTCTTGGCTATTGAATTAAATACCTGCTTTCTCTATTTATTTAGATAAGCTAAGTTTAAATTGTTGTTGCCAGCAACGGGTCGTATTTCATGAGTCGTGAGTATAATGGGAGTGTCAGTGAATGTATATCAGAGGTGATCAGTCAGGTAATAAGGGTAATGACACTATAAATTGACTTCATGGAGATAAGGTATCAAAACATTTTTTTTAATTAAATGGATCTATTAAACATGAATGAATTAAATTTCTTATGAGGATCCCTTAACGTTAAGTGGTCCATACCCGATCACTGGTCATTCCTAATCAACCTCAAACAGAATTGAAGTTATCGGAGGTCTTACGTAGATGCGTCAGTACTCCTAAGGTGGTCGCCTCCTTTATAAATTTAGGCGATATCTACACCTTCCTGATTGAAACATAAGAAATGCTTCACGACAGAAAGTGAAGCAAACGGTGGTATCTTCCCATTTAAACTACAATATTGCCACCGTTATAATGAAAGATAAGTGTTCACAGCTGGACATCTGTAACCAACTCCATGTGAAATAGGAGTCCCGCCTCAACTTGACCATAAACAATAATATATATAACAACATTGATAATTATTAGTACTAAGAGTCGCTTCAAACCCGAAAATAGGTGGGCCGGCAACCACCTCTTTTCAACGAAACGCAAGGACCATTTAACACACAAAAGAGAATTTTAACATCTAAATGTCTTATATTTTAACATTCATGTAAGTTACAACATGATGAAATAAACGAATATAAAATGTGTACAATTTTATTATATTACGTGTCAATAAAAAAATTGGGATCACATTTATAAATTCACACGCGACTGAGTGTTTGTGAGTGATGTGGATGTGTATTTTTGCTACGATATTACCTCGAGGAAAAGTGTATTTTACATCATCAATGAAGGCGAACGCTGTCAAAAGTTACATTTCAAAGATTTATTTTTCACGCTCAACTGTCACAACTGGCGTCAACTGATATTTATATATAATAATAACTGTACTGATACTTTATTCTCGATTCTACAAACCCGCATATTTGTTATGTGCGAGAAGAGTAGCAAACGAGCATGTAATCCACCTGATGTTAAGTAGTCGCAGCCCATAGATATTCACGTTCAACCACAAATACGACTGAAATTCTACCTGAGCTCGAATGTAGATACATTGCTACTACTGAGGACTAACATGGTCCCCCTGGTACAAAGTATAGCCAGCAACTGCGCCTCTCCAACCGAAAAACAAGTAATGCTTTACGGCGAATTATGAGGGCGGCGGTGGTACCTCCCCGGTGGAATTGTAGTTCTCCCACCTTTAAAACAAAATTTGAACAGCATGATGGTACATGCTTCGAGTATCCCCCAATTATGGTGAGGTCCACTTGTTTGGGCAAATGGTTCCCATAATTCTTTTAAATGCTGGTAGAAATAATTGTTTTCATAATATTCTATTGCCTAATAATGTTGTAAGAATAAGCTGTGTCAGTCGACAAAATTATATTGTCACCTGTCGGTAAGTCGACCGTACGAAGCATGAAATGTAGTCACCTATGATCACCCTTTCAACACCTAATTGCGTTTTACGTTACTTGACTTTATCAATCGTTTATGATACACACAGTAGCGTAGCTGTACACGCTATAAGAATCACTCTTGATAAAAGAAGAAACATATAAGAACGACAGTTAACACTTTGGCTGCTGCGCTCATATAATAGGTCGGGTCAGCGTTGCGGGAGGCGGCACTCAGCTTGAGCCCATTTACCTAGACTGAAAGTGCACCGACTATTGATATATTGTATTTTTAATATCTGTGTATAATCTACGAATACACAGACATAATAGACGTAATCAAGTCTTGTACATTTCCAAGGCACTTTGTTAAGTTACACGGTTATTTTAAAACAAGAAAAATGAGCAATCCATGTTTTCACACGAAACATTAAATTGTTTGAAAATAGCAAAAAGTATTTAATTTCATTAATTATTTGTTTATGAAGAAACAAATTCTATTAGTATTTTAGAAGTACGTAATCTTACCAAGGTTTAAGCAATAGATTTGTAGTCACTAAGTATATTCTTAAGAGTTATCAGTAACCACCTCCAGTATTGTACATCGGACGTAAATACAGCATTTTTGTTGTAATCTATACAAATTCGTACGTACAACACAGGTGTGTACAAGACGCAATCGCATTCCGCGTTGCTCAATACACAGCTATGTTGTACGCAGCAGGGAAAGTGTTAAAACACTTCACAAATTTTCATTTAACTTCATTACAGAACTCACAAACAGCAGAGACCAAGTTAAAAAGTTTGTTGGCACAATTCTGACTCTTCAATTTGGCGGTAGTTAAATTTATTTCAGCAGATGGAACAAGCTGTGACTAAAACTATACAATTGTTTAAAACAAATAGCGGTTTGACTTCATGATAATGAACGTTTTAGTGATCTGTTGTTTATGGTCTGTTTATGTTCGCCTTTACGATTTAACAGGACTCGCTGAGGTGAGAGTTATGTGGGTTTAGATGGAGGAAATCTTACGGTATAGCTTTTAAAATACACAGAATAGAGAGCAGAGATTAATAATAAAATAAAATTAATACGGAATTAAAATTGTGGAATTAACGTGACGTTCATGTAGTGTATGTAAATACCTTACAATAAAATAAAATAATTGAATTTGAAAATAATTCTTTATAAATGATTTGGACTCTTACATTGAACCTTGTTATTCTTCTAATAGTTTTAAATGTATAATCTTCGTTTTTTAATATATTTGCGTATTAGAAATTAATTATTATTAGCTTTAACGGTAAAGGAAAGCATCGCGAACCTGCATTCACTTTGTCCTCCCTAAGGTGTGTCCTGTCTACCAATCCGTATTTAGTCAGCGTAGTGAACTATGATGTAATATGTCTCGTTCTGAAGGGACACTAATGGGTTGACACGATGACTGGAGCAGTCATCTAACAACTGCACTTAATAAGGTAATTATTAGTTCTATTTAGCACAAAGGTCAATAGCTACATAATCTTACTTTTAAGTAACTTGACGGTTTAAGTACCGAAATTTTTATTAACGGTTACCTAGAGCAGCAATGCAAATTGCACAATTCGGAACAATCAATGTCTGTTGAATTTAACCAAAAAGCTGTTGCACTCTAATTGTACTGCTTTGCAAATTTGTACTAAATGAATAGTATTGCGAATTGCGAAGCTCGACAAAAACGGTCACAGTGTAACACAAATGCGTTAATAACCTTGATTTGTGCACGCGATAAATAGGCAGCGACTGGGTATTACAGTTTTGGACACGACTGAATTATGGTTATGTTGTCGGACATTCATAAACTAATTATAGTCCAAAAGCCAGGTACAATTGTCTTCAATAATTTCTTCTCGGGCGATAACTCGTAAAATGCTTCAGAGGTGTATCAAGAAGCCTCATAAATGATAGCTGCGGTTAGCTGGGCGAAGGAGCAGCGGTGGCAGTAGATTTCCTGTATGAGTGGCTACCGTCGATCAGCTCATATTCATGAGGCTTCATGATGCACATATCTGAAGCATATTACGTGACGTTAGCGTGAGCTTTACGCATATTAGTGACTGAAAGGGAATTTCTCATGAAAATCTGTTGCTGGCTTTCGGTCTATTAAGCCGTAAAAATAAAATGCTGATGATGTACTAAACATATTTACTTTAAAACCACGATGCCTATCAGTTTAATAGTACGCACATTGCATTATTAAATGTTGCTTGTTTGTACACTTTTAATTGTAATATATTTCGCAATTAGCTCACTAATGTTGTAAAGTGCACTTTTGTAACATTTATCATGATTTACTTCAAACAAGATAAAAACAACTTAAAGTAAAATATACAATATATTCATCTGTAATTTGTTATGTACATGTGGACAAAATGTAATGTACAGAATAACGGAATAGTTTAACAGGTTTATATCTGTAGGAAACATTCATTTCCGTAGGGTACCCTCTTTGAAGTTTCTCCGCAATTACAATGTGGGTACCCTACAGGATTGAATACTAAACAAATCAATCTGAACCTCATAAATCACACCTGATATTGTATTCTTTCCTTCGTGAGTTAAGACCTTGTTTATGGGTACAATAATATTTACAATACGCGCACGTGGTCATCTATTTTTAGCGGAGGAACCTTTTAATTATCCCACAGTGTAAACTATCTCGACGTGATTGGGTCAATCGGTGTCGATCAGACATATTTCATGTGGTTTATTTTGAGAGTTCCTGTATAGGTTTTATGTGGTCTTCGCATCTGGTATTACATAAGCGGTTCTTTATTTTAACGCCTCAGCCTCATATATTAAAGGTCGACGTACAGGTGGCTCACTTTTATACGTTTTATTTTGCTACATTGATACGAATTTTGTCGTATTAATATTGCAATGGGATCCGTCGCGACATTAATCGTAATATATGACCTTATAATATAAAACACAGCTAGTGGTATTAAAGTTATAATTTAAACCCGTTAATATAATAGTTCTACGCGTGGTTCTCCTTTTTGAATGGGAAGGCTAAGTTCATTAAGTGTATGTAAATACTTTACAATGAAATAAAATATTCGTCAAATTTGAATTTGAACTGTCAACTCACCACGCTAGCCAAGTGTAAATAGATGGCCTTTGCAAGTCTTTGACAGCTTTATAGAGAATTATCGGGAATACTTGGTTCCTAACATTTTTTTCCTTCAACGTTAAAGGAATTGATAGTAATTTGTATTAAACACATTACTTAGGAAAATCAAACGTGCATACCGGCTATTCGAACCTGGAACCCCTGTGTGAGAGGCAGTAATCTTAACCTCAAGATTATTATTTTGTATTATAAAAAGTACAATCACAACATAAAATTCGTTTTCTTTCTTCCGTTTGTTAATTCTTTCGCAATCTGTACATTTTCTGAGAAAAACAAATATTGTAACCGCTGACTGCAGTCTTAATTATCTCCTAATTTACTTGTAAGGTTAAACATAAAACCCGCCAAAGCCTTTCAAAGTCGATGCCTGTGAAGGCCCATTGTTTGAACCTGCGTGTAACTACGCTATCGGCACTTCAAAGGTTGCGTTCAAACATTGCACATTTAGGTGCCAAGTACGTACAGTTTTGTCCATACTGTGTTTTGTTTCTACCAAGACGTTTCTGTTTACACTTAGTTTTTACTTTCACAGTTAAAGTAGCAAAGAAACGAGTATGTAGTCTATAGTAATATAGTATAAAGTGAACTACTGCCAATGGACTTTTGTTACCGACTCCGTATAGAATACAAGGCCTACCAGACGTCGGTCATAATTTCTTTGGTACACTTGAGAAGATTACTTCTCGCTGGAATTTTTTTCCTCACTTGACATAAAAGTAAACATGAATTTAAAAATGAAAGTAATAAATGTTAAAAACGTTTTTTTACTCATTTTGCATGATAAATGCAGAAGGAGAGTCGGGATTCAATATCAAATTTCATGTTTTCATAGAAAAAAATATTATGAATTAGAGACAAAGTAAAGTACAATATCAGTATTAATTAAATAACAGGACACATTAAGTTGACGTGTTATACACAAACTGTCGTAAATTAATCTCTTTACATGAATATATTTCATTTAAAATGTTGAATTACACTAAAGCTTATGGAATAGCAAAGACTTCGTAGTTTAACCGATATCGCAATCTCCAAGTTGCATAGCTCTTCGCTGCAGCTACTTCACCTATACCTTACCATATTATACTCCGTAAGCAATTCTTTCCCAACTCCTTTCCCAAGTACCGAAGACGTAAAACCCCAGGTGTTGAGAGCAAAGACTCATTGTTTGGAGCTGAGTCGGCACTTCAAAGCTTCGTGTTCAAACATCGACCGCTAGTGCAATGTTCTCGCTGCACTATTTACCTGACGCTCGCGACACGGCCACTAAACGCTCAGTTTACGTCCGATTTATTTATTTGTACAACCTTTAACTGTACTTTAATTTTCCTCGAAATCTGTGAAATGGAGGCGTTGTTAGCTAACGTTTAATACTCAGATGTGATTTAATTGGCATCATTAAGCTACCTTTAGTTACCCAAAATCGTCTAATCAGTTATTAAAACAAGACATTAATGAGCAAACAGGTATTCGTGCAAATTTTCCCGCTTATTTGCGAACCAAATTAGCCCCCGATGTCTCTGTACGTACGTAATATGAGTGTTATCGTGCCCGATCAACATGTCGTGTACCGGTTGGGATGATTTATGATTATCTGTAACAAACTTCACAATCTCTATACGGTACGGTCCCTTATGTATCTCTTCTCTGAATTCCAATAATACTCCAAATACTGCTACGACATACTGGTTGGTTTGTGCTAAGTCTCGGAGTAAATATTAACGGTTAATTGTCATCTTTGGAAAATAGATGAACTACGAGTAGAGTAATCCTACGGGCGTAGCCGTAGCATTGTTACGACATGGGCAGAACTACAAAAATGTACAAAGATTAATTAGTTTTTCACAGAATTCACAGAAAAGGGCAATTTTATAAACGTCTATCCCAGTTAACTATAAAGTACACAAATATTGAAGTAGCATGCGACGGACTTAAAAAGTTTTTTGAACGATTTTCTTTCGATTGTGCAAAATGATGTTCCGTACCTCTTTAAACCTTATATACACCAAAAACATACTTTTAGTTCGTATATGAACGAGCTCGAAGTCAAAAAAATAAACAGCTATAGAAATGTTCGAGTGTCGCAAGTTTGATTTGTATTGCACACGATTTAAATGATGGTATATTGTGTTCGAATTGCGAGTCATCTGTAGTTGGATCATATGAATTCTTGTCACAAACTCAATACCAACCATAGATTTATAGTGACGAAATACAGTCTATGATATCAACAACTTATTCGACCACTCGAGTGGCAAAACGGCAACCATGCCAGAAGATTCCAGGTTCGATTCCCGGTCTAGCTGCTATCTATCTAAATGATAAGTTAGGGTCTGTGTCTGGGTGTTAGTATACTTGTCTATGTTTGGAACTATGAGTATAGATACCGTTAAAACAAACATAATGACGCCAACTCCCCGTAAACCAGTCTGACCTGAAAACCAAACAAGATACAGAATTTAATTAAAATTTAAATCTATCATACGAGTAAAGAAGCTCCCACGCTATGGCCGGATCTTAGTACTATACTTATCACACCTTTAAATTGTTTATTGCTAAGTTTCAATCTTGCAAGATAAATTTAATGACTCAACTACCATCCAATTTGACGTTTAAATCTCTGGTGTAGGGAATTATTAATTGACTTCCTGGTGAGCTAAAGGTCGTTGACCCGGTAGTCAATTCGTGGGATGTTGGTGTTCAGCGTCGATCCTTAACCATGGAAGCAAGAAACTCTTTGGATAAGTCCATGGTTTCTATTAAATTTATTTCCTTCCATCACTTAAATTTCTGCTTTTTAGTCAACTATTTCACCACTTTAATATTTGTAATTGCATAATTGGATGATATGAGAAATAACAGTTTTACTACTATTTTTAGGGGACCGAGTTCGATCCCCACCCTGCTGGGGTTTAAGTTTGTATTAAAGACAAATTTATATTTTACCTTACCAAGTGTTTGCAAAAATTATAATGCCGTCAAATATATTTTTTTTCATTTTTATAAATTTTACCATAAGGAAAGTTATTATCAAATTTTATAATCTTTAAGCAAATATGAAAACGGTAAATTTGTTTTTAATTAAATTTTACATACATTCCCTTATACCTAACAATTAATTTAGCGTTATCGGCTAGCAAAGGTAATTTATTCCGTAAAGCATAGTTCCGGGATGTATGAAATGCACAGAGATCTGAGATACCGTTTATTGTTAGAGCAAACACTTGTGGTACCTATCCATCTAGTGAGCTGTGCAAAATGACCAAGTGAATGAAATACACAAACGACGCTTGAGAATTACTTGGGAAGACGGTTTATTACAAAATACATTGCAGTTTGTACAAAGTATCGACAATATGTACATGAGAAGGAATAAATAATGTAACGGTTAATATGTTCCTAACAGATAATATAATCCTAGTGTGGTTTTAATCTATAATTGCTGTATATGCCGTATTTAGGTATTACCCATCGATGCCACAGTTACATGCAAAAGACGAAGCAGTACATTAGTTAAAAACAGAAATGTAAATGATTAAAATATGTAAATCATTTAGCTGTCTGCCTGAACGGGAACCAATCTCTGGACCCTTTGCATGTCAGACAAGTATGGTATCCGCGGTGCGACGGGTCTTCAAAAAGCTAGAAAATAAAGTATTTATATTCAATAAGTCTATAACTCAATACAGAAACTCTAGGGAAGTTTAAATATATCTTAAACAGCATTTTAACTGTCGCAATTTAAGCTATTCATATCTTTTAATAGATATCCCTTTTTAATTATCTATCTTATAATTAAAATTTACTCATGGTCTTAATATTTTTAATACCCGCAAACTTCAAAACCATTTCTCGTCGTTGTTATTTGCATAAAATTGAATATTATAATTTCATCGTACATGCTACGATTACAGAGAACGATCACGCTCAAAATTATTAAATTCAACTGACAGCCATGCGTGTAATTCCCCTCAAGGGAAAATTGCGGGAAATTTACGAAATTCACGTAACTCAATGCCTATTGGTTACTTGTTTGCTTATACTATCATGACATATTAGATTCAACAAATTGGTTACTAGGCATTTTTAGGTTAGAAAAGTCGCATATCACTATACAACTGGTAAGTTTCGATTAAGGCTTTTATATTGCCGATATAACTACTAAAGTAAAAAAACGCTAACATTTATCCGAGATCACGAGCCACGCAATTGGTTCGAAATATCGCCAATCAAAAAAAGCGTTAAAAGAATTGGAAATTCCGTGAAAAAAGTTACCTGCATATGTGACCTGAAGGTTGAACATATGCGTTGCAACTCTTGAAGACTAAGTAAGTTGCTGCGCTTTGAGGCGAAGCGGGCAGCTGCATCCCTCCCATTTTAACACAAGGGTTACATCACGGCGGATTATGAGGGCGGCGGATGTCTCTCCGATTGAGCCCCTTGTCAAGGATGATAAACCAAATACCTTAGCAGAAATTTGTCCCATGTTTGAAATCTCCGTTAGAATTAAAGACCCGTCCGATAATTGTATCTATTATCCATTAACTATATCTCATTTTAATGGTTATAAAGTTTTCCAACTGCGTGAAATAAAATCGTGACGAACTCTGCATGTTCCAAACCTCACTCGAAGGAGACTGTTCTCACAGCTTTCTAATTAAATATAATTAGCACCGTCACAGTTCCTTTCGCAAAGCACCGAGTCTAGGAAATGGTACTTTATCAACCAAGTACTTTATTGGACAGTAAAGGAATCATTAAATTGCGCGTAAAATGTGTATACAGTCTCCTATATTCTATTGCTACGTAATAGACAAGTTTACGGCGGAAGCTTTGCCGATATCAACTCTGATACACCCGTATCCTGAGGCTCTTGTTAAGGATACAACTCTGTACTGTAGTGTCATTATAACTGTAGTATTTTTAAACGCTTTAAAGTAATACAAGCATTCCAGTAACTGCAGGGAATTGTCTGACGCAATGACAAATTGAAATCAATACCATTCTTTATTTACATTGCATTGTGAATCATTCAGTTATAAAGTTTGATTGGATATACGTATCAATTACTATTAAATAAAGTACACCCCGATTTGGTCTCTATGAAATCTATTAGTAGAGAAAAATATCTATATTTCCATTACCATATACTTATAAATAAACTATTTGCTAGATGTTTTTACATTTGGGATACCGTTTGATCATGCTATTTTGTAACATGTACACTGGTAAAAGCTACAAAATAATATAAGTTACATTGAAATAGGTAAGATTGTTGTCGACAGCGAATGAGGCGACAGACAGACATCAAAAATATCTTAAATTGTACCTTTAATCTCTATATCTGACTCTGTATCGATAATAACTATAAGTATGTACAATCTATTCCAACGATTATTTAAAGTACAAATTGGCTCAATTATTTGTATTACATGTATATAGATTATGCAAATCGTAGGTATGTATCCGTGTGCGTTGTGTTAATTCTATTTTGCGTTGATGTGAATGCAGCGTAAAATAAGGGCACGTCATTCAATACCACACCGCAAGCGAGGCAATGTAGCGTAAAGCCTTGCCAACTTGTTCTCCAATCGTATCAATGAAAGCATACCATATTATTACGCACATAAAGGCGCTTCTGGTCGCAAGTTGTATTGTAATGCTTTGTCCACGCTACCTCCGTGCAAACTGGGAAGCCAGCTCCCGGTCGTTGACGTCACACCGAATTTTAATGTTTTTTAAACGAGATGTATATTGCCGGTGATCAGCATCACTCAAACATAATTGGCATTTTGACTGAGCGGATTTACGTGACCGTTTTGGAAATCACTGGCCGTATACGTAATGACTGGTTGAATAGACATGACAAATACAAAATTTGAAGGTAAGTATACCCGTACGGTTCGACTAGAAATCTCCACATATATGTATTATTATTGCGAAGTAATTATCGCCTTTCAGTGGAAACTGCTGGTTACCTGTTGACACAGAATTAGGAATTCGGTCACTAATTAATTTACACATGAAGCGAAGGTCTTAGTTTTTAGGAGTGACAATTCTGATCAATTTTTTTTTTATTGTGAAAGAGTAAGAAACGGGCATGCAGGCCACCTGATGGTAAGTGGTCACTGCAGCCCA
>DWON01006442.1:0-13860 GCA_018251015.1 Phocides pigmalion okeechobee
ATTGTGTTTCGGTTGGGGAGGTGTGGTTGCCGGATAAACATTATTGGAGGCGACCATCTTAGTCCTCAAGAGTAGGACCGCATCCGCGTCCATCGTTAAATAAAACTTCTGTTCTATTTGAGATTGGACGTGGTTGCCCATGGGCTGCAGTGATCACTTAACATCACGTGGCCTGCATGCTCGTTTCTTACTCTTTCACAATAAAAAAAAGACTAAGACTATAACTATAAAAATAAGATTTTCATTTTATTTCGCGTCTGTCTGTTTGTTAATCTTATATAAAAATAATTTTACAGATTTAAGTGATACTTATCTTATTTTGAAGACTTTAGTCAACATGTTGAAAACTGTTTATATTACCATTTTCTTAAAATTAAACTAGACGAAGTTATTTTTACCGGTACCTACTTATAGACATTAAATATTGACGTATATATGTTGTTAGAATTTAAATTATAAACTACTATCTATGAAAGATTAACGTTTAGACCCGTTAGATTAATTAACGCAAACCAATATCCTAAGTACAATTATCGAGAAAATAGTCATGAACACGACCTATCCGGCCTTGATTACCGCCAAATATATATTCACTATCGCCTAATCGATCACGCTACCCGCGTGACGTCACCTCACTCCAGGTATACTCTCTAAAAATATTATAAATCAACGTTTTATTCCACAAACCTATCCCTTGTGTGCCCGCCTGTACCTTGTAACAACGGTTAGCAACTCCCAATAATTTCCTAACGAATAAAGATTTTCAGCTCGAATAAGCAATATCGTAGTTTGTCCAAACACTCGTGAAGCAATAACTTGCACGTGTCACCTCGTTTTTCAATTTGATCGCCACTTATCGCCCTATCCACTGGGAGCTCTACAAGCAACTATAGATTTTATTTTATGAGCCATAAAGCGTATAATGGCGGTATAAGAGCTCTGTGCAAGTTTGATTTTCACTCAAGCTGGTATTTGGTGGATGAATTAATATCTCATGAAAATGACGCGTTACTTGTTACATAAACCCTAGTACTAGCGATGTTTACAATATACATTGACGGTGAGATATTTCCACGTAAATTTAATTACATTACATTGTTAGTCGACTTAATAATATAACCGATAAACCGTAAATAATAAAAATAATAAATAAGCATATATATGACTTATCAAAAGAGTAAATATCAATTATTTATAACCTACATTATCTCTAGCTTTAAAATATTCATTTTCCCGTTGCAAATTCCATGCCTTATTTCATCCAAATAAAGTTTTATTTTTGCAATAGATAGCATATGTCTGTCTTGAAGGTCTAACTATTTCTATGATAAAATTCATCGAAATCGGTTCAGGTCCTTTCACGTAAAATCGAAACATACAAAGATATTTTCGTACAATATTGGTAGGATTAACAGTTACCTGCGGCATTTGCAAGTAAATTTAACCTTATATTGTTTAACAATTCGCACATTAAAACTGCAATATATAATATATACTAATAAAGTAAAATAAATACAGACAAAAACAGACAATATTTCACATTTGCCAAACATTTTCCAAAAAGAGTAGTTGCTGACTCACAAAAGAGGTGAACCTCTTGCCCTTAAGGAGTAGCAACGCCTCTGTAATCGACTTCAAATGGAACTTTTGTTTTTTATGCAGTTGGTTACAAATGTCCATGGGCGGCAGAGACTACTTAACATTAGATGAAACGCATGCAGTAAACGTGCTACTAATTTACACAAAAAAAACTAAGTTAGAACATTGCATATAGCTTCCTTAGATCGTCGATAAAACCTAAATAAATACAGATGTCTATGGGCGGCAATGACCACTTACCATCACATACCATCAGCTGAAATGCATATTCGTTCGCTGCTACTAATTTACACAAAAAATACTAAGTTAGAACACTGCATATCTCTTCCTTAGAACGTCGATAAAAGCTAAATAAATACAGATGTCTATGGACAATGATCACTTACCGTTACTTACCATGACCAGTTACCATCAGATAAAATAATTATTCATTTGGATATTTCCTCTCTAAAAAAATGTTTTTTTTTTATCTAAAATATAAAAATCGAACCGCTAAGCTGTAGCTACAAAATTTGGATCTGTCGGAAAAATCTTTTAAATAATTCCAAAAAGCGCTATTCAAACAACGCAAGAAGCAGCGTGCAAAAAAGATGGAGATAATACACGCAATAAATCGTAATTTGTACCGTTGCCAAGTTTCGTCGTTGTATTGTTGAAATTAAGGTGAAATCCCGCCCATAATTCACTTGCACGCGCTACATATAGCGAGGGAACTACGAGCGATAGTTTATTTATTTATTTAGATGCCAACAGCGGTACAGAACTCTTATCAACATAAGAATGGTGTCGCCCTCATAATCCGCCATAAAGCATTACTAGTGTTTCGGTTGGGGAGGTGCGGTTGCCGGCTACACTTAGAAGCGCGGCGACCATATTACTATTTAGGAGTAACAACGTATTTATGTTCGAGCTCAGATACGATTTCAGTCGTTTTTGAGGTTGGACGTTGATATCTACGTACTGCAACTACTTAACATCAGGTTGTTTGCATGCTCGTTTGCTACTGTTGTCACATAAAAAATGGTGTGAGTGCCAATTATAGACATGAATAACATTTGCATACAAAATTTTATAGACAAATGATTTGTGTAGAACATATCGGACCCGTCTGATAATTCGTTTAAAATATAATACATTTTGCTATATACCGGGTATTCACGCTTGACTATTATTGGTTGCTGACATTACTCCAATTTATAAAAGTAATAAATAGTGTAAAGTTCATAAAGCGTAATGTTGCTGTGTTGCTGTAGTGTGTCGTGATATGTAACCCAAAAAGGAAAAACAATTTAGACGTAAGGTCGACCGATTATTCGACCATTAGCATCTGTCAACAGTTTCCTCCGCCACTGGAGTTACGCCGTGACTACGAGCCATGCAAATGGTTTCAATTGTCGGCATTCACAAATCAAGGATCCATGGGCGTCCGTATCCATGCGGAATGGTGCCAACAACGCCAGTTACATTCCTACCCTGAATAACGATCGCAAACCGTCATATAATATACGAACTAGCCCTCTTGTCACCAGTAGCGTCTATCTTACAAATAAAAAAATCCATGTAAAGGGAATCCGTGTCCATACGACGTGGACACAAACGCTGACCGCTGACAAAATTCCTGTGTTGAATAGCAATTGCATACCTCCGCGCAAGATATGAAGGAACACTACTACCATCTGTTAAACACGGTGCTGCTTGTTGTTTAGTATCAACATGCGTTTAATTCGCTCATAGCTATTGGTAGCGCGACAGACAGATATACAAAATCTCTCGTAATTTATATGCGCAAGAGTAAATTAAAATATATTTCAGTACAAAGTTTCACAACAATACATTCGTTGGAACACAATACCGATTAAGGTTTAATGAAAATAATTACAGCAAATTGACCATAATACAATTGAGGACAGAACTGTATTTGACCAACTGAATTTAAATATTTAACGGTTATTTTTAATAAGTTTAACCAATGATTGATTAAAAACTCAATTAATAGCAAATATACTATATAAATATTTTCTGTACTTTGGGTATAGTGGACTTTAAATTTAATTAGATACCTTCTCTTACTTTAGTTTACCTGGAAGGGTTTTATCTCCACTTGCTCTGTTAACGGTTATTTTTTTTACAGTTATTATTTGTAAATGCATTTTCAAACATACAAACATTCTGGGTTTCGGAGTTTCTTTTGCCGCCTCTTCTCCAAGTGTCAACGTTCCATAAGAGTCCTATAAAGAATCTATTTTTGATAAAAATATTTTGATTTCACTTTTGATGTTGATCTTACATGTAATCCCATTGGATTTTGTCAGGATTATAGTTCAAACTAGGAGGTAAACCGCCGTCCTAACCATCCAATGTTTCGGTTGAAGAACTGCTGTTTACGGTTACACTTTTAAACGACGCAACTATCTTAGTCCTCAGGAATGGCAACAAATCTACGTACGATCTCGGATAGTAATTCAGTCCTGTTTGAGATGGGATGTGGAGAAATGGTCTGTAGTGACTACTTATTTTGCACGCTGTTGCAATGAATCAAATAAATAATGAATTTTTCGTTCAATTTGCATAAACAAAAGTTCGTGGAGAGGGTAATTAACGTTAATAAATAATTATAAATAATCAAATAAATAACGAGCTTGAAAAAACTACGACATAACATAAGATATTAATATTTTCGTATGCATTTTCAGAGAAAATGATTTATAGAAACGTGTAAGTACAAAAGACACAAAGGATGTTGTTTTTGCCGCACGTCTTAAGATAAGTCGACGAATTCTTTTTGGCAAATTTAGCACGAATGAGCCAAATAAAATAAACATCGGTTTCCGGAAAGCCGATTGAAATGTTTGTCGCGTCATTTGGAGGAAATGTAGTGTGAGGCGAAATGGTGCGTGGAGCCTCCGCGTCCGGTTGACCGACCACGATGGGTAAGGGCTTGTTACTAATCCTAATATTTGACTCTTTATTTCTTAATCTGTAAGTCTGGGTTGTTATTAGAAGTCTAAATGGGGGTGTGTGAATTAATTAATTATTAAAAAAATTACGATATGAGGCGTCACCATTGACGTCAACGTCCATTCAGAACTATTAAAATTAATCATGTAAATAAACATATTTTTGATCGTACAGTCTATGTCAACTATCTTCTTCGTGTTTCACGACGTAATTAATTTGATTTTTACCCTAACATAGGTAAACTTACAAATTAAGTTATATTCAACCAGATATTGTAAAATGTAAAAAGTTCGACAGGTGATATAACCACCTCAGGAGTAGCGACGCATCTAACTAACATCTAAACTAACTACGAGTTAGGATATCAATCTTGTTCGAGGTTGCGTTGCAGCGACTACCTAACCTCGAGTTGAACATATTAGTCGTTAAAAGTAACAACGTGTTTACTTAGTCCTTTGATAAGACTTTACTCCTAATTGAGGTGGGCTAGAGCGACTACTCAACCGCAGCTTGCATGTTCATTTGCTACTCGCCTCGTATAAAAAGTTATAAAAGAACCACAATTTTTTTTTGACAAAACACTTATAGAGAGCTAGCCTTTACCCTTCCCACGGCGTACACCAGTGAATACTCTGACCTTTCATATCTTTACGTCACTAGTCGATTCCTCTATCCAAGTAATGGTTTTGTGACAATGGTCTTGTCCCATTTCGGGTATCAAAAGGGCGAGTTACTTACATGACGTCACAGAAAGCTATTACATCTGTTGAAAACACAGTTTTTTTAACTTGACTTAAAAATTACTATTTGTTACTCGACTATGGCGAAGCAAATGGGAGAATTATGATTTTAACCGGTATGTAAGTATGTATGTATAATGATTTCGCCCATTTGCGTCAACAGTGTGACGTCGTAAAAGTCTCGTTTAATAAGAGACGATTTTTTTTACTTTTGATCGATTCGAAATAGAGCAGGAATGACGTAATACTGTTAGATTATATGTGTGTCAACTAATATTGCAACAATTAATTTTTTTCAAATAAAATATAAGAAATAATAGTGTATGAAAATAGAAAATTGTATAACACATCTTCGCAAATGGACGAATTGGTTTTGAAGTAAAAAACAAAAAATCTGATTAACATTGTTTAAAAAAACATTTTCAATACAATTGCAAAATTTTCTTATAGCATAAAAATTACTTCACCAATTTGCTTCAATAAATTAAAAGTTACATCAGCAATTTTAATCATTCTCTGAGAAGCCACATTTGTTTCCCTGGACATTATAATTTGAGCCTACGATATTCCAAGTCCATACCCCCAAGATAGTCAAGACAGTAGCCAATAGGACCGCTAGTTCTAATTACTATAGGTGTACTAAATTGGCATTAATCTGCATAACTCGACTATGCAGCTGTCATTAACCAGTGCATAGCGCCTCTGGGCAACTTATTGCCTATTCATAAGCCGTTAACCACTCTAACCTGGCACTGGGTAATTGAAATTCAGATTAAAACCACCCTTCTCACTATGCCAATAAGGTTGAAATTTGTAATTTATGATGAATAGTAAATGCAAACGCATGTGACTGGCAGGTGGCTATGACCAGCACGATTTGCGGTTAAAATTTAATTTGCTTGACGATAATGATTTTTAAATTGATACCAATAAAGGTGTTGTTATGTATTTTGGAAAAAATGTAAGGTTAGGTGAAGAATATTCGTTTAATGCAACGAAAGTGCAAGAACGGGATTCTGTTGTCATTACAAGCTATTTGCGGTTGGTTGCTCACTTGGAAGAATTTAAATGATCATGAATATTTCAGTGACACTTGACTAAGCGTTTCCTTGTAAACTTAAAATAATAACTGCAGTTACTCCGAGCGATCTTGGTTGAGAATATCGGCAATTCAAAAGTGTTAATCGTGAGTATCCGTTACATAAGAAGATGTAATTCTTTAAATTGTAAGGCTGAACCCAATTCTAGCTTAATAATTTGTAAAGTTTGCTCAAAACATACATTCTGAAGTAAATTACTACGTTGATAAGAACTTTGAATAAATATAAAGATATTTTATCCATAAAACGTTTCTTATACAAGATAGCAATTAAAAATGCATATATTCACGGGAAAATTACTAGTAAAATTCCCAAAGCCATCTTCCAGCCGCATCATTAGCATACCATTTCCCTCTGAATATTGTGTCAAATTCAGGGTATACAGATAGCGCTGTAGAAATATTAATTAAAAGCGACGATACTGGACGCTGCGCTTTGAATCTAGTAGACTCGGCCGAACTTAATTTTGTGTGTCCCGTGTCACTTAATGTTTTCAGCTTATCTGTGAAAATTATAAGTAAAGTCTACTACAAAACGTAAGTGAAATCGCACAGAAATATATTAAACCGTTTTTGACATCAGTATGCACAATCATCTCAGGCTTTTGAAGTCTACGCTGGTCATAACCTTCCAGATCTCCAAAGCGACAGATCTTGTGTGGCCTGCGCCCAACAATCCCTAGTGACTTTTAAGGTCGTCCTTTTAGTCGGGTGGCCGTCATACGCTGCGATTGCCAGTGTGCGGTCCTTGCTTCCCCATCGTCCATCCGTTATACGAGCTGTCATCCACTGTCAGTTTAACGTGGGAAAACCATAGTTAGATCGGGGAGGTACCACCGCCGCCCTCATAATCCAACGTAAGGCATTCCTTGTGTTTCGGTTGAAGCGGTGAGGTTGCCGATTACAGTTGGAAGCGGGAGATCATCTTAATGTTCCGGAGTCGCAACGTATCGACGTTCGAGCTTAGATAGAATTTCGGTCGTGGCTGTGGTTTTACGTGGATATCTATGGGCTGCAACTATTTAACATCACATGGTTAGCAAGCTCGTTTGCTACTCTTCTCACATGAAAAAAAAACTTTTACTTACTAATCCTCTGGGCTATGTGAGTGATTTTGGTTTGTATACGAATTTCCTCCTTTATGGTTCGATCTCGTAGGGAAACGCACGTTGAGCGACTCTGAGCCTTCCCATTAAGCCCGCAGTAAGAGTACCGTGCACTAACGCACAGACAAACAGACAAATTTCCTGCATCTTGGATTCTATTGTGTTAGTAAACGAACAAGCAGATGTCGAATACGCTTAAAGATGGTAGCCTCCATCTTCGTCCTCACGATTGACACAAGAGTGAAAGCTTACTAGTTCGAATCGGCAATTAAAAATCATTAAACGTAATTAACCTGTTTAATAGTAAAATGTATATTTTTATAGCTATATCAGCGATATGCTGTCAAAGATTTAACAAAATGCATGCAATAGATTGAAAATGTACTGTGTAAGATCTATCCGTTTCAGACATCGACCGGACTCACCGCAGGATTTGCAGATGATTTGCATATTTCTAAATTCGGCGCCGCTGCTGTTTTTCTTAGTATTAATGACTATCGCTGCTGCGGCATTCACTGATTTAGTAAACATTTGCTTTACCGTAATTATAATAAAATATAATTAATTTGATAATTACTACAAGAGATCATTTTGTCATCCATATCGCGAGCTTTAAGCCAAAGATGTAGCTTTAAAACTTACTTTTAAGGAGAGGAGAAAGTAAATAACTTTGTTTGCATTTTACTACTAAATAGGTAGATACTTGTAGATACTTAGAAACAATTCGCATCAATTGAATCCGTGCAAGATGTGGTACGAACTTTCTCCTGATTCTCTGACATTGTCTCCAAAAATAATGCGAAGAAAGCGAGCCTTCAAAGCTGGCGGTGACTCCTCAGGTATTACAAATTTCCAGGCGACGGTGACTACTTTCATTTCATTAGGCTACTCTATTAAAATAATAGTTTCCTACACTACATTAATGTCTACCAAAACATATCAGTTCATTAAGCCACATGTTATATGTATATGGCAGCATAACTAATTCAGCAATTAATATAATTGTGTCGCCCGGCGCCACACATGTATGCAAGAATGCCTAATCTACATACGTCGCTTGTTAGCATTGCTAATATAAACACTAATTCAAATAGTATCTAATCAAGAATTATGACTTAAACTAGATGTAACTAAGTTGGTCATTTTTTTTTACATGAGAATTATGACGTTAACACTTTGACTGCGGCTTCATATTACATCGAGTCAGCGATGCGGGAGGCGACACTAAACTAGAGTTAATTTCTTTAGACTGGAAACGCGCCGACAATTCACACAAATATTGCATTTTTAGCATCAGTGTAGCATTCACGAACACAGATGTAATGTCCGCCTTCAGTCTTGTAGCGTCGACGTAACCACAGCACTTGTGTTCGCCCGTAATCCATACAGATTTGTACGTACAACACAGGTGTGTATAAGTTGCAAGCACGTTGCACCAAGGAACATACATCATTGTAGTATGGCGCAGGGAAAGTGTTAAAAGACGACGCACCTGCACGGTACCTACCATGGAGGCCACTTGATGCTAAGGGGTTAATGCAACCAAAACACATCGTGTAAAACTTCAAACAATAACTGCACCTCTCCAACCGTAATACTAAGGATTACTATCTCGGTTCTTAATACACCTTTCACTCACATAGGGATGTAGGTGAAATATACATACGACTCAGATGAATGTTACTTAATTACTGAACGTTAATAGCGTAATCATTGCGCGTACGTATAATATGAAATATGCGTATATATAATATGAAGAACTAATTTAGTGGTCTTTGTGTGATGCGATGGATGTGTGATTGTGTGTGTGTGTGTGTGTGTGTGTGTGAAGATGTCAACACCCTAACCACTCATACTAAAACGTAATCATACATTTTACAGCGGATAAGAATTAGTGTAATCTTTAAAAATAGAATAACAGCCTCGATACAACGCTGCCAGTAGCAGAACCAGGCAGTAAAATTCGAAACAGATTTTTTTTGAAACACTTCAATACGACTCAGTGTTCTACAAAGCTCGTACGTGAATGCGTGAATAAACACAAAACCCCTGGATTTTCTCTACGACCGACGGGAAATAACACGCTAACGCTCCGCACTTGCGAAACTCGCTCACGTCCGAACAAACTGTGTTCTCTCAATGAAGTCGACGTAATAACAGAATAGAAAAGATTTTATAAAGACAACGATTCTGATTCTTTTTGTGGAAGTCTGGGATTCTTTTGTGGTGTATTTATGGTTTACTAGCTGCCAGCGACGTCGTTTACGTGCACTACACTTTTTAGATTTATCTAGATTTTTAATAGCGAAATATTCTCATGTACTTTATGCATGTTTTTTATGTATATACCCATTGAAATAAAACGAATATTAATTATTAAGTAAAGCTTACTCGAGATCGGGAAAGTCTATGTGAAAAATAGCTGAAATGTCTGGTTTTCATACGGTTAGGTTTATGTGACTTTGTCGCGTGTCCGCAATTTAAGAAATTAAGAAACTTATACTTTAATAAATTATGTCTGAAACCAGCTTGGATAATTTACAAATAGTTCTATCTTTCAACGATAGGTTGAATTTAAATGTAGTATTAATTTTAGTGTCTTACCGTGTGTCTAGTTAAATTTATTTGGAAGCTCAAAAATGTTTTATTAATTACGCCAAAGAAGTACCTTTTAGATAAATACATAAGGCAACAAACGCTTTATGGAATTTATGACTTACACTAGCTGTATCCCGCGGTTTCACCCGCATTTAATAAGAAAGTCAATTTGATGTATATTATATAATAATCTATTACTGTTTGAAGACAAACGCGCGAAGTTCAAAGCGAACTGTCGGCCGCGCGAAGTTCATAGCGAACTGTCAAACGTTTGTCAAAAGTCAAAAGTTTGAATAGACATTATATTTTCTGTATTCTTTTATATTTCGGTGCAATTTTCTAAATATCTTGTCCCCAAGAACCTCTTACAACAAATATGGAGAAAAAAAATGAATGGAATTAGTAAAGTTATTCTCAAGTTACCACGTGACCAAGGGAAGAGAAATTCATTTTTGTACATGTAGATTTAAACACCATCATCATAAATATTTACTCGCTTGCCTAAATATTTCATTCCTTCGTATACTTAAAGCAACTCACACATTCAGGTGAATCAATAAGAGCCCGATTTGTCGCAAATCCTCCACAAACTCCACAAAGTCGTAAGTTCACCCGAGTATTCCGAGTCGGGTTCAACGAATTAGGAAATTAAAAAAAAACAATAAATGAAATTGGTTAAGTTATTTTCGAGTTATCGCGTGACCAAGGGACACAGGAATTAATTTTTATACATATAGATTTAAATACCATCATCATAAACATTTCCTCGCTTGCCAAACATTTCATTCGTCCGTACACTTGAAGCAACTCACACATTCAGAGGAATCAATAAGAGCCCGATTTGTAGCAAATCCTCCACAAACACTCAGTTATTAAGTCGTAAGTCCACCCGAGTATTCAGAGCCGGATGAGTCCAAATATTAAACTCGGCCCAAAGAAATATATTGCGCTGTAACCGAGGATTAAGGCAATGTCAACATAGACGGCTTACTAGTGCTACACGTTGGGACACGGAAAGTGTAATGCGAAGCTCGACGAATTGAAAAAAGAGATTTATGTAAATCACAAATAGTGTAAAGTTCAGTGCGTAAATACAGTTAGTGTTGTGTATCGTGATATGGGACCTAAAAAAACTTACTAGATGTAGGATAGATAGACTGATCTATAACTAGCACCTTTCAACACTTTCCCTCCGCCACGCAGTTTAGGCGTAACCACAAGTCAACAATAAGTCGTCGGAAACGTCGGAACTTAATGTATCGTATTAAACTTGCGCCAACAGAGCATTTTTTCAACTTCTAACTTATCAGAATTTATTTCGCTAATATAAAGGATATAATTCAAATTGAAATTCCAATAGTTTGTTATTTTCAAGATTATTAACACACACTTAATGAATGTCAAAAATACAGCATAAAATTAGTACACGGGAGTGATATTCATAATTGCGTATGTCATTCCTACTCGTATGTGCTGATTTCACGTTGTGAATGCGTAAGGTAAAAAATATATTTATTTTGAACTTTGCCGCAATTCCGTGAAAAGACAAATTCATCAACTAACAAAGGAATCCTTGATACCTAAAGGTGTGACAATATAATAAAATATCCTGAACAGCGATAATGCTATGCTTGATATTTTATATAATAATAAAAGCGTAGTTGGTATGGCTCCCAAATTTTGCAATAAAGTCCCTACAGACTTTCGAAATATGGAGAGAAATGCTATTAATAAATTCGTGATTATTATTTGATAGAGACATTATAAAAAATGTGGTTAAATTATTTCATTGCGATTATTATAATTCTTCATATAATTATTAATGTTTAATATTTGTATATCCAAAGAGTTGAATATAACGTACCTGAACCTAATTTCTATGCTCTCAATTATAGTTTGTTATTATTAATAACAGTTTTTAATACTACACTTGGTTAATAGTTTATTGGAAAAAAATATCGTATATAAATTAAACAAGTATCGTAGGGAAATTTCCTTGCTCTGCGGTGTACAAAGTATTACAAGACTTACTTAAGTGACGGCTAAGACCTGTTTTGATTTACTTGCCGTCCTAGATTGTAATTAGAAATGAACGACGATTAATGAAAGTAAAGAGACGTGTAATTAAGAATATTATTAGGTATTTACTTAATAGAATCATTAATACGAAAGCAAATTATATTACAAATATTTATGAACTAATTTGTTAAGTTCTGTTTGAGTAATCCCTACTATTATATAAAAGGGAAACGTAGTCAATTCGTTTGTTTGTTTCTTTTTGTTTAACGCGAAAATAACTGATTTCATCTTTGTAAAATTTTGTACATAGAATGCGTGTATCTCTGACCTCGACATAGACCAGGAAATTTGCAGGTAGGTCCTTTACATAGGGTAAGTTAACATAACGAAAAGAATTATGAAAATCCCACCCATAAAGAGCTAAAATAAAATATTAAAATTGGTTTGAATACGAACATTTAAATTGATTGATTGAAAGTATATTCTAGTATTTCTTCAAAATATTTTCTTCAACTACACTGAGAAAAAATAAAGCTGCATTATTTATTGGTAGATATGTGTTGTAATATCTACTTATGCTCGAATAAACCCACGCGCAAAAGCTAGGCTATTCATATAATGTGGTCTCTGCGTATGTTTACATTCTAAGTAAAAACAACTTTAGAAATATTTAAATTACATTAAAAACGAGATACTTTTATCAAAATTTTGATAAAAGTAAATATTTTTGAAAAAAAATGGGTATTTTAGAAACAAAATTAAAAAGTACAAACACGTACTTTGCAAAGCCAACCAATTAGAATAAATAACGTTAATATCGGCAAAAAGTGCGTAATTTGTAATCTCGAGGCACTCGAGAACAAAAACAAGTTTGTGAAGAAAATTGGGGATTATTTTGTCTTTTAATGAGTTCCCGTTCCGTACAATTTTACACGTGAGTGGTCACAGTGACCTCCATCCAATTAATCCCTCCTCCTGCACAATTATATCCCTCTTGTGCCTATCTCATTTTATTCGGAAATAAAAAGGAAATTTCAAGATAAATGAAGATAAAGAAATCGTGTTATCTCTATATAAGAGAGGTGATTGACAGACAGATCAACGCACAGCCGAAACCACTTAACCTAAAATTCTGAAATTTTGCAAATAGATCCTTTTTATAGCGTATGTGAGCACTAAGAAATTTTGTAAATTCCACCTGTAACTCAATAACTATCATATTTACAATGATGAAAATCTTAAAACTAATTATAATAAAAACCTAACCTAAACAATTTAAAAGGAGACCGTACCAATGCGGCATGGTTCCAAGGACACTAGCTGCATTTCCGCGTTGAATAGCAATCGCAATTCTCTGCGCGAGATAATTAACCAGCCCTCTTGCCACCGGCGGCGTCGATAAAACGTGGTACTGTTTGTTTGAAAAATTTTTTGGCACGCGGACCCCACGGGCCAACGATTTCAAAGCCAAGCGGAACAAATACGTAATCATTACTTAGTTAGACATATTTACCTGTAACTGATATAGAATCATAATAATTATTAATCTTTTGTGTAATTATTTATAATATGTTAAAAGTTAAAATAATTACTTTCAATAACCACCAGTTACACATACAGCCGGATACACATTATTGGAGGCGACCATCTTAGTCCTCAAGAGTATGAACGCATCCGCGTCCATCCTAAAATAGGACTTCTGTCCTATTTGAGATTGGACGTGGTTGTCCATGGGCTGCAG
>DWON01006443.1:0-13860 GCA_018251015.1 Phocides pigmalion okeechobee
GGTGGCGGTGGTGCCGCCCCGGGCGACCTTTAACGGCTCTAACACTTTTAAAATTACTGTTCACAATTTTATCTTTATTAGTTTCACTATAGGTGAAATAATATACTATTAAAATATTTTTCTAAATCAATAGTTTTGATTAATGGGTACTTAGGGGTACTTTGGGGTAAATAGATTTTAAAAAGTCTAAAAAATCTAAATTAAAGTATAGTAAGGTTTATCAAAAACGGCTCCGAATAGTTAATTGTGAAACATTTATTGTATACATACTGTTAGAATTCAAACGTACCTAAATCCTGTACAGTACGGGCGCTGCTTCTTATACTAAATTCTTCTATCAATAATTATCCTGCACTCTACGGGCGCTATTTATTGCAATATTTTTTTCTATCATTTTTTAACTATTACTTACTATATTAAGTATGTATTCGTGTATACTACGTACTATTTTAAGTGTGTATGTGTGCGTGTAGGTTCGTGGAGGAGTCGGACCGCGGCGTGGACCACAACCAGTCGTGCTACTACCCGAGCTGCATCGCCAACCGCTGGCTGGCCGTGCGCCTCGAGATGATCGGCAACCTCATCATCTTCTTCTCGGCGCTGTTCGCCGTGCTCAGCCGCGACACCATCGACCCCGGCCTCGTGGGCTTCTCCGTCAGCTACGCCCTGCAGGTCGGTGCTCGATCACTTCCACAGCAAAAGCGTGCACGCCCGGTGGAGCGGACTATCGATTGTTTTAATTTCAACGAGGCTACTGGTCACCTGTTTCTAACTTAGTGGCTGCAGCCCCTGGACATTTTTTTTGTGACAAAACAAGCAATAGAGCATGCAAACCACCTGATGTTAAGTAGTCGCAGCCCATAGACATCCACGCACTACCACAAGACCAAAATCCTATCTGAGCTCGAACGTAGATGCGTTGCTACTTCTGAAGACTAAGATGGTCGCCTTGCTTCAAAGTGTAGCCGGCAACCGCACCTCTCCAATCGAAATACAAGTAATGCTTTACGGCGGATTATGAAAGCGATGGTGGTACCTCCCCGGTAGAACTATTGTCCTCCCACCTTTAATGGACATCCACATGCAAACTCAGACAAGCTTGAAGTCCTATGTGAGCTCGTAGATGCGTAGCTACTCCTAATGATGATCACCCTATACGGAATATGAGGGAGGCTAGGGTTCCTTCCCGATCGACCTGGTTGTACCATCGGTTGATTTTTATTTATATGGTCATAGTGTCTCGCAACTCCTAGATTTAATTTATTTATATAAATAACCGGAGACAAACAAATACAAATACAAACATTATTTATAGTTCTGTTAAAACTCATTACCTTCTTTAATAAATTGTTTTTTTCCAGATCACGCAAACACTGAATTGGTTGGTGCGGATGACGTCGGAAGTGGAGACTAACATTGTCGCCGTCGAGAGAATAAAGGAATACGCGGAAACGAAACAAGTGCGATATTTATTCATTTTAATTAACACTTTCCCTGTGGGATACACAATTGTTGTATAGATACCACACGGATGCCAAAAATACAACTTTCTTGTGATTCGTCAGCGCATCTCCAGTCTAGAGAAATCAGCTCCAGTTTAAGGCCGCATCCCGCAACTGTGACACGACATAGTATATGAGGACCGCAGTCAAAGTTAAACATTCATCGTCTCACAAAAATATTTTTGTGTTTAAATTAATACGTGTCGAATAATATAACATAATTATATTAAAAATCGCTCATAGGTATACATATATTGTTTTGTATTGTTTTTATGTTCAAATTCAAATTCAAATTAGATTTATTTTCCAGAACATAGTGTTGTACATAGTTCATAAATTTCACATTATATTTTCGTACGTCCTACCAATAGGGTGTGTAAATTAGAATTACATTAATTACAATAACAGAATACTAATATTAAATGTCACATAAATACTATATCAGTAAATGTCCATGTCAGGTAATATAAGTACTTCATTATTTATATTATTCTGAAGTAAAACTAAGTCAAATTTACAACTAAAATAATCACTTAGGCTATAAAAAATCCAATTCATAAATTGGATATTATATCATATTCATAAATAATTGGCTCATAAGCCAAATTTGTAATTCTCTTTTAAATGTACTGAATCATTTAAAAACAATTTTAATATAAATCTATTTAGTGTAGTGTTACCAGTACTATAGTACTTTATGTTGCCATCTGTTTTATATTTATGTTGTAGTGCCAAATTTAAAGCAAATGAGTTATTACTTTGGGAGTCTTTATTATCGTACAGAACTGTTACACTCGTCTAGTAATTTAGAATAGTTCGTGTCAACCGTAAAAATCGTATCTTTGGCGCGTAACTTATATTGGCCGAATGTCACTATCAATTGACAGGTGACGTTCGGAAATTGCCTGTCTCCATATTAGTGTTAATTATTTTCATTTGGTGTGTCTCATGTGACGTACGCTTGTTGCGGCGCAGGAGGCGGCGTGGACGGTGGGCGCGGGCCCCGGCGCGGGCTGGCCGGCCACGGGCGCGCTGCAGCTGGAGCGCCTGTCGCTGGGCTACCGCGCGGGCGAGCCGGCGCTGCGCGACCTCACGTGCGCCGTGCGCCCGCAGGACAAGCTGGGCATCGTGGGCCGCACCGGCGCCGGCAAGTCCACGCTCACGCTCGGCCTCTTCCGGTGACTGCACTTATATGTAACGCCAGTGCTCCGCGGGACAAATTAAGGAATCACATGTTTTTGGATTTTCTTTTGCAGTTCATCTGCAAAACGTTCCTTGCTTTGCTTCTTTCGTAAAAAAAACGTGTCTGTACTTATGTATGCACGTAAGTTATACTTGTTTGGTGAAATAAGATGTTTTTTTTATTAAAAAAGGTATTTATTACATTGAAAGAAAGTTTTATCATAACACATTATCACTTTCCAATTTAATGAACAACAATAACGCTGTGACTACAAAACTAGCTAATTTCATGATGTCGGTTTTTCGAAACGGTGAGCGCGGGCATCGTTAATATTTACTCTCATAATTGTCCCCCTAAAGCGCCAAAAGAAGTTTAATTCCAAAACTATTTATTCACTTATCGACTTGATCAAGAGTTCAGTCAGTGACAGACGATATAACAAGTAAATTATATTCGTACAGGATAGTGGAGGCGATGAGCGGCAAGATCCTCATCGACGGCGTGGACATCTCGCAGATCGGGCTGCACCAGCTGCGCTCGCGCATCACCATCATCCCGCAGGACCCCGTGCTGTTCTCGGGCACGCTGCGCATGAACCTGGACCCCTTCGGCGTCTACTCCGACGACGACATCTGGCGCTCGCTCGAGCATGCGCATCTTAAGACTTTCGTGCAAGGTAAACTTGGCCTTTTATATTAATTATTTAAGATCTTCGTTGTGGTACACATAAAGGTTGCTTAATCTATATATGTAACAAAGAAAGATAACTAACAGAGATGCACATCTGAATATCGCTTAACCTATGATACTCAAATTTTACAATTGTCGTAAATAAACACAAAGAAAATAATTTTGGAAACTACACCTACAGCGGTAAATTATAAGATGAAAATTTGTGAGTTATTTCTTTCATAGATTTGAGGCATGTAGGGGAAAAAAGAGCTGTTGTGGTTAGAATGTATTGTAATATCAACTTCTGCGCGAATAACGCTAATTACGTAAATAAAGTTAATTCTGAATATTAAATTGACACTTGGCGTTAGGCGACCTCTAACGCGCTATTGATCTGAAAAGGCAGCTATGTTATAAAGTTTCATAAGTCATAAACTACCAACAATATAAAAGAAAACTATTTCCATATACACAAACTTTCAAAATATGTTACTAACTTACCGAACCACATTTTTCAAAATTAGAAAAAATTAAAACACCTTTACATAATACAATTTAAAATAAGCGTTAATAGTATCAGGCGTTACTTTGCGGAAATCCATGCTATTAAGTTGATATTAAAACTACTTTGCAACAATCCGCCGCCACAATGTATATATTTCCAAGCATGCACATGTAGATAGGAAAACCAACCAACACGTGTTTCGCCCCAGAACAAAGCATCATCAGGGTAAGTTGACTCTACGATGGTTAATGGTTAATCGATGAGTAAAATAAGCGTGTTATAAGGCGTGTTAAGAAAATTATAACGCACTTTCCGCTGGGCATATATAATTTTTAACTTTCTACATTTCATCTCTGTATAAATTTCTAACTATCCCAACTCTCACACAATTCTCTGTGCACATTGTATAATTAAAAAGTTTACTTTTTATGTGGATGCATTAATATATCGATTATAACATGCAAGGTCTGGCGGCGGGGCTCCTGCACGAGATCGCGGAGGGCGGCGAGAACCTGTCGGTGGGGCAGCGCCAGCTGGTGTGCCTGGCGCGCGCGCTGCTGCGCAAGACGCCGCTGCTGGTGCTGGACGAGGCCACCGCCGCCGTCGACCTGGAGACCGACGACCTCATACAGGTACCTGCTGCTGGCTCCGGAGTCCTCCTGGGAATATCCAGGAGACCATCGCTACTTATATACTTGTACAACCGAAGTTCTTAATCGCCTTCTAAACAACGGGAACGATATATAGGCCGCGCCAGCAACGATGGTTTCCCGTTACATCATTATATTTTAATTAATATAGCAGTATTATGTGGAATGATCCATCTCGCATCCTATTTGGGAAGAAGCCCGGGTAAAGAGGGAACCTTCGAGGCCCCAATAATCCCTACCGGTGTTTCTTCCCCCATGGGAGTTGATAGTACTGCCGGGTATAAGCAGTGAATTAGGTGAACGACGTCCCTGTTATCGTTTACGGAAACGGTTCAACCCATCCAACAACAGCTTCAATGTCACATGAATCTCGAGGCTCGTAACCCATTTCACTGGAAGCAACAAAACCACAGCAAAAGTGGTCTACTTTTATTTCAGAACTACGTACACAGAAAGAACTGGATATAAATTTATTCGACATAAAATGTAATCAAAATTACTGCCAATGGTCTTCGCCTATTGCTTGTGCTATATATTGTATGCAGATGTAATATTAACACGTTGACTGCAGTGCGGATTTATATGATCAAGTCGATCGGGGGGCGGCCACTAGAGCTTATTTGATTAGACTGAAGATATGCCGACAAATTACTGAAAGAATGTATTTTTTAGCATCTGTGTATCGTCTACAAATACACAGACGTAATGTCAGCCTCGTCTTGTAGCGCCGACATGAAAACAGCACTTTTGTTCGCCCGTAAAACAGATAAATTTGTCGGTGCAACACAGGTGTGAAAGAGCCGGCGAGCGCGTCGCGCCCAACCGCAGGGAAAGCGTTAATATTTTACAAATTATTATAATATCAATGAAATATTTAAAGATCCTTTCAAACGAACTTCCTAAAGTTTATTTTTTATAAGTTTTATATTTAAAACTCATAGTCATAATTTGACTCGTAGTCCTTTTTGGTTGTTTATGACATCACATAAAAACAGAATACTAAAATGATAACAAATACTTACTATATATTATTATACAAAGTATTGTATAGTCCATTTGTATATTATCTCACTACCGTATGTTAGATCACCTTAAACTTTGGCTCGGACTACAGCAAATGGTTCATACTTGGTGTCAATTTTCAAGAGCAGGAATTTTTCAGGAATATTTGCCTAATATATTTGTATATTTGTACAGAAAACGATTCGGTCGGAATTCGCGAATTGCACGGTGCTGACGATCGCCCACCGGCTCAACACCATCATGGACTCGACGCGCGTCATGGTGCTGGACCGCGGCCAGCTGGTGGAGTACGCGCCGCCCGACCAGCTCCTTCAGGACAAGAACTCTATATTCTACGGAATGGCCAAGGACGCCGGTCTCGTCAACTGAACTCGGCTCCTGCGTCGTACAACTGTGTTCAACTATGTGGTGCGGTTGCCGGCTACACTTACAAGCGAGGCGACCAACTTAGTCCTCTAAAGTAGCAATGCATTTATGTATAACCTCAAATAAGACTTACGTCCTATTTGAGGTTGGAAGATTGAACATCAGGCGGCCTGCGCACTCGGTTGCTTCTCTTCCAACATAAAAAGCGCGCGCTAGCGACGCTAACCGATACTTGCCTAGATCAACTACGCTGGGGAACTTTGACTCCTTACAAATTACTATGATAATCATTTAATATACCACCTAAATTCAGTCAAAAATATGCTGAATCTGTTAAATCACTAAGGCTAAATAATGAATGTTAAAATTTCTTAGTTAAAATTTCTATTCAGAACTTAATGGATTTATTATAGTTCATCTCCTCGGTGTAATTGATCTAAGCTTGAAGCAAATAAAATTGTGTTCACAATGTTGTTCATGGTTGTTACTTGTTTTATTCGAAGGCATTTTGTTTATCTCAAATTTTTTACTGAGATTTTAAACCATCACTTACAAAACACACCCACCACAAAATCGTCGTAAATATCACATATACTCTCACATAAGGTTCGGCAGAAAGCGCCCAACTTTAGTTACCAATCGTTGGTAAGTCCGTACTTATTGTAAGGTAGCTAGCTATTGAATTTATTTTGTTAATTTGAAAAATATGTAAGATAATAAAAAAAAAGTCGCTTTAAAGTATCTAATTTTAGTTTGTATAAAAAATACACGTAATTTGATTATAACCTCATGTACTTATATTCTAATATTGAAGCAGTAGCTTTAAATTTGCCTTATTATATATATATATATTTCACTACTGTCCTGTTTAATTTAGCTGTCCATTTGACGATATAGCTCTGAATGCCTATTACTTCCTATGTTCGTTATTAAGTTTCAATAATAGAGTAAACTCATTTAGTTATTTGGTTCACATCATTTAGTGGCGTCACATATACATGCATTTAAAATATGTGAGTCATATATAGGTGAGTTTACCTTATTGATAATACGTATGAAATAATGATCATGATTTGATATGACATCTGAAAAATACGCGTGCAAACCATGGTCTTCAGAGTTACTGGACTGATTCTAGTACCGCCAGTTACAGGTCGATACCCAGCAGTGAACCTCAAAAGGCCTCAATCTTTTGATGTGGACGTGGTGGTGGTAGTGGACGGTCTTTAAATTTAAAAATAATGCGCCATTTATGTCAAGAGTTATTTTACTGTTGCACAGCTATTTAAACTGGGCTTCTTAAAAATATTCATTGCCATAGTGTACATTATTAAGTATAGGGTGCTTTGGCGATGGGTGGAAAGCTAGAAATTATATTGATAGAAAAATAATATTGATGAACCGTTTCCTGAATTGTATTTTTTTTTCATTAAATATACAAGTAAAATTAGTGTACACAATTAATACAGGAGTCAAATACAAACTTTTATTTATTGCATTCAAAAAAATAAACATACCGGCCTCAATAGTTACACAAATCTTTTAGAAACAATCTTGGCTATTAATTACTTTTCTCTCTTGTGGAATCACGATATATTGCGATTTTAAAGGTTGGTTTGAATTAATGGAAATTAATAAATATAACATTTAAAAATGTTTTATTTTCCTTGTCAAAGACATCTCAATATGTTCCAAATGTTCTATGTTCTAATAGCTTTGCGCCCATATCCCAAAAACCTTGTATGTTAGGTTGTTTCAAATAAAAATATTAAGACACTGTACATTATGTACTTAAGAAAATGTAAAAAAAATAGGAGAATAAATGGCATTTTGTACATTAGAAATAGTCTCTAGATGCATTCATTGCATTTAATTTTGTTTTCAATTTTATGTATAGGTAACCTGTGTATAATGTTAAAAGGTGAAGGAATGTAGAGCCTTAAAATTAATGTTAAATTATAAAGCACATTTACTATTCTTTACATATAAATACACCACATACCATTTTCCTATCACACTGCCCAGTAACTTCTCACCTTTAAAGCCGCATAGCGGATCTAGTTATTAAGGTATGGGTTGTCAAATTTTTGCTAACCGTTTTATAATATCAGCTTAGATCTGATTTTAATTTTGGTTTGCATTTAATTTGTCTTTCATAATGCATAGCTGTTTGGATATTGATGATTAACTTTATGATACAGTGTACTTAAAGTTCAGATTCTGTACTTATATTATTGTGCACACCTACTTATTTGTAATTGACTGAGTAATGTACAGTTTTTAAACAGGGTATCCTTATTCGCTCTTTTTTACCTTATGACAAACGTAAGTGATGCACAAAAACAAAATAATAATTTTACTACCCATCTATCTTTAGCAGATGTACTGCACACATCCCCCATTCGTAATAGGTGATTATAATTTCAATCTTTATTTTTCTTTTATAGTTATAACAGTCACACTTTATTAATTTCCATTTTAATCAATAAATGCTATTTATTATTTTGGACTTATCTGGTCAGTGGAGGTGTCTGCGGCCGTTTAACTTAGCATTGCATTTGATTATTTTCAAACTCAGATCATAGCAGTTCAGTGATCGATCTGATTAATTGAAGTAATTGAAATCAATAGTAAATGTTACAAATGTCAAAGGTTGTAAGTAAATGCCTATAATATTAGCCTGAAAGTCTCTTTTAATCCTTGCCAAACTTTAGTAAGTACCTCTCAACTCTGTATACAGTACTAGAATTTATACAACATACATTTGGTCAAAAGTGATGTTATTTTAGAATAGCCTAATAATTAACAAATCAGTATTTATAAAAATATAATTATTCTACTATTGTTGATGCTTAATTGTTTTTTGCTGAAATAATATCAGTCCTTGCAGTTTGAAGAGCACCATTGTTAAAAGTAGAATGATACCTACTTATTACATTTATAACTTGTTGCATCAGTTATCAAGGCTAAAAATTCTGTCTTTTATGATGAGAGATTATATTTTTAATGTTAAGATTTATCATTTGAATTAGATTTCATGAAAGAGTTAATTGTATAATTTTAGTTAAGTGATTATGGACTTTTTTACTTAAAGAACAAACATGTATTTTATGCTATGAAATTTTAAGTTTTGTGTATTTAAGTTTCAAAAGAAAAATACTATCATGTTTCAGTCTAAACCTAGCATGTTTTGGAAGTGTATTTTGAATTAAAAAACAATGAAAATATATTCCAGTCTTTATTTAAAATTAATAACCCTTCAAAAATGTAGAATTTTATAGTCGTATATACACATATGTACTAATATTGCTAAGCTTACAGATGCTACTGGAACACAGGTTCCATTTTGTATTTTTTTGGTACAACAGAGACATTCACATAAGGCATTTAATCCTCACATATGGATTAGGGGCAAACAAAAGTGCTGTTTTTACATCGGGGCTACAAGACTGGGGGCAGACATTACATCTGTTTTTTTTAATTGTGAAAGAGTAAGAAACGGCCATGCAGGCCACCTGATGTTATGTGCTCACTACAGCCCATGGATAACCATGTCCTATCTCAAATAGGACAGAAGTTCTCTTTATGGATGGACACAGATGCGTTCCTACACTTGAAGACTAAAATGGTTGCTTCTAATAATGTGTATCCGGCAAACACACCTTCCCAATCAAAACACAACACATGAAAAACATGTTGCTTTACAGCAGGTTATGAGGGTGGCGGTGGTGCTGCCCCAGGCAAGCTCTAACGGCTCTACCACCTTTAAAAATGTATGTGTATTCGCAAATAAAACACAGATGCTAAAAAAACAATATTTCAGTAATTTGTCGACATATTTTTAGTCTAATTAACTAAGCTATAGTTTAGAGCCGCCTCCCGCAACACTGACCCAATCATATATATCCACACCGCAGAGAAAGTGTTAAAACATTTCACAATTTTGTGCCCACATGGACATTACATCTTTTTGAAGCCAGTACAATTATACAGGATTAGCACTGTATTTTAAAAAGTAACTTAATTGTTCAATGTAAAATAAATCAACACTACGCTCATAGTCACAATGTTCATAGGTGCCATGGATATATAAAGGCTAACAAACAAATACCCATACTCACAATAGAAATCTTAATACATACTTTAAATGTTCATCAATCCATGTAACATCTATGAATACACAACGTAATGTTCAGTCTTGTGCAGCCGACAAACACAGCACTTGTGTTCGCCCATAATCCAAACTGATTTTTATGAACAAAACAGGTGTGTACAAGCCACAATTACACTAAGTTAAACACAGGAGTTGTTTCCCACATAGAAAGTATTCAATTAAAGTAGTAGTTAAAGTATTTCAGATTACTTCATTCATTACAACACACTCTTCTAAGATTCCTATTAACCTTATTAATGTGTCTTTATTAACTTCATACAATCTTTGAGCTGGCTTGTGGTTTACTGTAATCGTATAAAGGGCTAGTTGCAATAATGGATATGATAATGTTTTTAACTCACTGGTGCCATGAACATATTTCAATTTCCAGTCATAATTATGTAAAGTTTCCCCAAAAGCACAATTATAATGTACTAGCATTAAATGAAGCAGTTCACTTTTTCTTTTTTCCAATTGTGAAATAACAATCCTTACTCTTTCCTCATTATGTGGACACTTAGCTGACAGCAATACAGTCAGGTCATTTGTATTTAAATTAGTCTCCATTATATATTTTTTTATCTCCTCCTTCGCAGTCTTAATAGATGATATGTCAAATGATTTATCGGCAGGAATGTGATTAGAGTTATATAGATTGTTCAAGACATCTTCCATTACCTGCAATTAAGTTATGAGTATTTAGATTCATTAGAAAGAAACTGTTGTTTCACTCAGATTATTGAATAAATTCCTGAAGTAATACAACGGTTCTTAAGAATAAAATGGTTATTTAGATGAAACTGAAATTGTTATCAAGAGAAAGTAAATATTAAATAAACATACTTGTGTGAATGTCTCCGTAGAATCAATTTTGAAAAAAATGTCCATTATTTACTGTTTGTAAAAAATATGTATTATTAGTTTATACTAAATAATTCTTATTCTATTGACTTTAGACATTAGATAAATGTGAATTTTGGCCACAAATTTTTGACAGTGACAATTTGACACATTAATGACGCTATAGTGTTGAACCTTTTTCATACTTTACCTATTTCAGTAATAAAAAAATAGTTTCACTAATTTCGAATGAAACAAAAAAATATGGTTTTCATTACAGGCTATTTTTGTAGTCAATAAACTAGAGGTGTAAGAAGATATTCACCAACCGTAATATAAGTAGTCGTAGTTGTCACCTATTTTGAAGCGTGTGATTTTCTTGTTAAACAAGTGATTTCCGTCACAGGCTACTGGTTAATTTGTAGTAATCTTTTAAGAACTTTTATGGACTAAATGATTATATGGAGAGAAAGCTATTTTAATGATTTTTATAGCAACTTATACTGAAAAAATTTTGTATGCACGACTTGCCACTAGTGAGATTTACTAGTCAGTAGACCCAGTGTCATTTTATCGGGGAAGTACCATTGACACATGTAGTACCGTAGAATGGGGTGAAAAGGGACAGATCTGAACTTCATGGACAAAATTAAGGCTTTTTACAGATATAATACAGTATGGAGGGGATTGAAATAGTTGAGTCTTCTTGGCATCTTTGTGATCAAATATAAAACTATGCAATTAGCATTTAGATTTACGTAAAAAAACATCAAAATATATATAATCCCTATTCACCCGTAAATTGGGGTCGATGGGGACGAAAACAAGGTCAATAGAGAAATTCACCAGGGTTGACACTTTTGTAATAAATATTTATTTCTTGCTACCTATTTATTTTGATATTTCAAATGATTTCATTTAGTATCGAACGAATAATTCTTTCATGATAACATTATATAGTTTTTGATTACCATGCATAATTTAGATATTGTTACTAAAATAAAATGCACTTGTTATATCCATTATTTATTTTTATTCACAACCGTTTAACTTTTATTTTAAATGTTTAGTGACCGCAATTATACGAGTTTAAAAACATCAATGAGTACTAAAATAACATGATACATATATTTAACACATAACATTTATTTTCTGAAGTGATAGGCAGTGAGTGTTGCACTTTTCGCCAGCTATGTGTCTAATAAGGTGGTGAGCCTATTTCATAACGACTCCGTACTAACGCTGAGAATTTCGAAAATCAAAAATCCCAATAATACTTCATCCAATCCGGGAATCGTTGCCGAAACCCTTGCATTGCGATGAATCATATTATTAGAACTGGTAGATAGGTAAGTATCTACATAATTTACTGCTTACTGACAAACCTATAAAGCTGTACCTATTCATACATAACTCGTTCCTATTCATCTCAGTCTCATCCCAATTAACCCCACTTTCGTTGTCATTCATACCTGAGACGTCCCCTTTCCCCCCAAAATCACAGGTATTTTCATGTCTTTCAAATTTATCTAAATAATATTAATATTAGTGTATAACTGAGGCTTATCTTTTATGAATATGTTGGCCCAAGCACTCCGTAAAGTATTTAACAAACACTCATGTTCTCATCCTACACAGAAAATCGTACAGAAGAAAGTTTTCAACACTGATAACACCGACGTCTAATTTAGGTTACGTTTAACTGACGTTTTTTAAAATTTGCAGCTAAATTCATGCATATTCTGTGCTGCTCTATAAAACTTCTTAAAATCTTCTATTAAACCACAAAAAATAGTAAAATTTGTAACGATTTGGTAGTTAGCATGGTGTCAAAACTGATTCCTGGTTTTATCCCTATTCAACCATGGATCCCTATACCCCCCTTTTTACGGTACCTTAAATATCTGTAGTTTTATAATATCGACTGTAAATTGCTAAGCACTCTTGAAGATTCTTGAATCACAATCTTTACGTGGATGTATCAAATTAAGGTTTACGATACTCATAACACGCGTATTTTTACGTATACTTTCACTACTCTTATCTTATTCATGTCATTTATTCAATTTGTTCAAATTGCTAATTGATAGAACTTTCGTCGCTCAGATAGTAACATCAGGTAGCCTGTATGTTCGTTTGTTAATCTTTTCGCATATAAAAATCGGTGACGTTCAAAGTCAAACAGGAATGAAATCTAACTTAAAGCTGTGTAGGATGTGGATGCTTTTCTTAAGGACTAAGTTGGTCGCCTTGTCGGTACTAGACCTGGCAATCACACCACTCCTGTAAAAACATAATATAAATCGCTTCACATATTCGATAATGAGTGCGGCGGCGGTATCCCCGGTCGGATTAAAGTTCTAACTACTACACTAACTACACGACTTTTAAGTTCTGACTACAGTGAGCAGTGACTACGTCACTATATTATACACAACTAAATTCTCTATAAAGTATTATCGATAATATATTTTGTCCAGTCATTTATGATAGCTTGCGGTATTTGTTTCCAGGTGATATAGTATGTTGTGGTTTCAAACATAATTATATTAGTGTTTTGTGCCATAATTCTGGTTAGTTATATTATTTTTAACCAGACAATACAACAAATCACGTCCTTCATTATTAATACGTAATCTGTCACGAATTTATTAATAATAAATCGTAATTACTTCATATTTGCGGTTTTTAACATATTAGTAGTATAACTACAAATCATTAACAGCGACAATTTTATTCAAAACATTATTTGTTAAAAATTATTCATATCAACTTCTGAAAAATACAAATTATTTTTAATGTACCACTATTAAAAACTTCAAGCTGTCACTCTTTAAATATATGTAAAGTCTGTATAAATGATAAAAGTGGAATTTTACAATGTATATACATATACACGAGCAGACCCGGCGAACTTCGTACCGCCTTAAAATTAAAAATGTCTTAAAGTTCAATAACGGTTCAAT
>DWON01006444.1:0-13858 GCA_018251015.1 Phocides pigmalion okeechobee
AACTTCTGTTCTATTTGAGATTGGACGTGGTTATCCATGGGCTGCAGTGACCACTTAACACCAGGTGGCCTGCATGCTCGTATCTTACTCTTTCGCAATAAAAAAAGGAATATCTATGCTATTTCTTAACTATTTTTACTCATCCTATTTGTTTAACTATTTTTATTTTTGTATCAGTAACTGTTGATACTGATTTTAATTTTTTTTTTATTTAGTTTTTATATTAAACTAGCTGTACGCTACACGTTGCTACGCCACCAACTAAAATCGAAATTTGGTTGTACCAACTCAGAAATCTTCGTGGGCTCATGCACAACAACTTCGCTAAAGATCGTCACATGATCAAATGCATAGTTTACGATTCTGTAAAGGACATACAGACAAACATTAATTTTTTATATTAAGATTAACACACCAAATTAAAATACCTGTGTCGACTTGACTTTTATCTTTATGATGTTTCGTTATTTATAAGTTAAAAGTTAAATTACTGATTTTAGTTTTTAAAATTAGCTTAATATAACATATAACTTTAAAGTGCTAGAATAATAGTCCAATCGTAGAGATACCACCATCACCTTCATAGTACCTCGATTGCAAAGAGTTGATTACCGGTTAAATTTCCAACGAGACGATCATCTTAGTCCTAGTAGTAGTAAATCATGTATTTACGACTTCAGATAGAACTTCAGTTCTGTATAAGATAAGATGTAGATGTCCATGGGATGCAGGTAACAACAACAACAGATTTCCCAAACTGTTATCTATCTCTCAGATATTTTACGTTTCTGTCACTATAATAAAAGTACATAATTAGTAGACTAATCGCGCGTAATGTAACAAGACATATTTATAACGACGCAAACTATTTGCACGTGGTAGTAATTCTGTTACAAACGCTTATTAATAAATAAATCAGATTGCATCCTAAAACAATTACACTGTAATCTTGTTCCAGACGCATGGATACATAAACCAATCGTAATAAATGTTAAATGTTAAATGTTATTATTAGTGCACGCCTTCTAGGCATCTGTTTTACACAGGTATTACTTAAAACTGCATAGTTTATACCGGCTTCGTATGTTTTGTTCATATACTAACATCAACTTAAAGGTGGAAGAACCATAGTTCAACCGGGGAGTTACCACCACCGTCCTCATAATCCGCGGTAAAGCATTACTTGTGTTCCGGTTGGAGAGGTGCGGTTGCCGGCTACACTTTGAAGGGAGTCGAACATCTTAGACCTCAGGAGTAGAAACGCATCTACGTTCGAGCTTAGATAGGATTTCAGTCGTATTTGTGGTTGTACGTGTCTATGGTCTGCGACAACTTACATCAGGTGGTTTGCATGCCCGTTTGCTGTTCTTCTCACATTAAAAAAAACCACACTGCTTACCCCATTTCACCACGGCAATTAAACACACATCGCTGAATATTTAGTGCTTAAAAGTCGTATTTTCTTAGAACTTTAAACTTAATATAGAGTATATTAAGTAAATATACCGTGATACTTTTTAGACACGGTTCAAGTGTTTAAGAGTCAAACTAAAATAACGCACTGAAATCTAACCAGTGATTTTTACAACGCTTACAATGCAAAACATATTATTTACATATAGCGTGGATTGTATCGTTGAATAAACCTAAATAAACTTTTGCCCTTAAATATGAATGTCTTAAACCCTTTTACGAGGCCTGAAGACGCATTTCATTACCATTATTGAGTAAAAAATTAAAAATGTTTCTAACATCAGATTTAGGTAACACTTATGTACATACCTATTAAAGACAATTTTCAATACTAGTTTCAATTAGTCGTTATTGAGTTTAGGAGTAATCGAGTACCTAGTAAATAATTATTCCTTGAATAATGAACAAATTACATATAATTTACTTAATATTGCTGTAAATAAATATATAATAACTCCTTCAGCAATTCCTAATAGATGTTAAGACGGTAATCAAAAAATTATGAGATATAATAACTAGTCAATTAGGTATCTAATGAAGAGCTGTGAAATATTTAGAGGAAAAATATGTTTACGAGTAAATAATGAAAATTTGCAAATTATGATTAATCAGTTATAGAATACTAAACGTCCACATTAAATTACAATTACTCCGTAGCCTTGGCGATGTAATCATGGATTTTAAATTTAAATTAAAACATTCTTACATATCCATAACGTTTAAATATTTAAATTCATTAACATATTTATTTAGTTACCACATTTAAAACAAATTTATAAAACTAGTATTAAAATAATGAATCAAAATTGATTCATTTCATTTTACATTTTTGTGACTGACATTTGTAATATATGAACAATTAAACCATAGAAAATGTCTCAAGTAATTAAAAAATACATATCAACAAGTATTAAATAGGGAATTATGTTGGGGATACCAACATATTCCCCTGCTCTACAAGAAACAATGTCATCATGAAAGAAAATATGAAACAATAATAATAATAAATTCGCATACAGATATAATGATTTTAGAAACAAATAATTGCCCTCTCTTTGCTGTATGAACATAAAGAAAATAGGAGAAGAAAAAGAACTGAGGATAAAGCTTCCATTTCATGAGAATATAATGTGATATATAACGAGAATATAATTTCATATAACGTCACCTCTTTTTAAGTGTGTTCGGAGAAGTCAAATTTCAGAGTAATGTTACAATAAACCTATTTAAAGGCTTTTAAAATTAAATGAGAATGGACAGTAAGTCTGTCTGAAAGAACGCACAAAAATTCTAAATCAAAACAGGAATAAAATCACTTAATCGAAAATAATAAGCCTATGTCGGAAAATACAAAAATAATACCTTTTCCAGAGTAAAAAATAAAATAATTGTTGTCAATTTAAAAATAGCATCTCACGCACTAAATACTCTCTAAATCCGAATTAGTTTGCTGTTGCTTTAGAGTTTTTAAGCAACTATGTTTAGAAATAAGCAAAATTTACATGAGCGCGTAATTGGCAGGCGGGCATTTTTAAATCATATGTAATGTATTGTACTGTCGGACATAAATATTCGTCACGGGCAACGGTTTTGCATTCGTTCCTATATACATATCGTTATGCAGAGAAAGCTTATTATTACCACGTAATTCTCTTGCGTAATTTATAACCATTTTTTGGGTCTAATGTCTTCTGACGATGAGCATCACCGTTTATGTTTAGAACGTAACATTTTTATTTTCCATTGAAATTAAAAATTCGGCTTATTCTATAAAATTACATAATCGGATACAACAATAAATCAAATTATAACAGCAATATAAATGCAAATTTTATACAAACACCACGCACCGGTTCAAACTCCGTCGTACACCGTAAAGTTAGTAGGTATTATCAGAACCACTCGCAACGTTTATCGCACAAGTCACAGGCGACGCTAGCGACGGCTAGCGGATGTGTCTTCCCCGACGCGCGAACATCAACTGTTCGACGCGCGCGCACCTCCAAGCGTCGTCTGATAACCGATAAGTCCACGGATAAGCTCGCTACACAACAACTGAATATTTGCGAAACATTGAAATCTGACTCTTTGAACTATGCCGAGCTTTCATCATCAATGGACCATTATGAATGGGCCGTTCACGGCTCATTCTTCTTGGGGTAACTAACATGTATTATGGCATTGTTGAAGGTTTAAAAAGTATTGTGACAAGATAGATCTATTCCATCTTAAATTTCATTACTGTTCCATTTTATTTGTGAGCCGTACAATGCAATAAAATGATATTGCTTTATTGTTTATGTTTCATACGCTGTTTATACTTTTGTTGTTTTAGATTAGTATTGGTCAAAATGCGATTTCTTAAGAGATTTAAATTTAAAGCAACTCCAAATTGTTTGTTGTGAAATACGGTACACAAATATTTTATTGATTGACTTATATTATAAAAAAAATCTTGATAAACACAAGTCTAGTTATTTATTGAGCTTTCATAATCATAACTCGAATAAACTTTAGTTATTTGTATCTTATTTTTTATTACACGAACATGTAGTAATTTCTCAATAATGTGAAATTAAAAGTTTTTTCTCCAGCAGATTTCAGTATTTCTATTTTTTATAATATACTGTATATTATTTAATTTTGTATATATTCTTTTTATCATTTGTTTTTACAGAGTATGTGAGAGAGAGTGAGTATCGCGAAAAGTCTTTATGGTCGTTTTATTCTATAATATTCTCAAATTTAATTTATAGGAAATCAATTAATTGACATTTACTCAACATAATCAATGTTTTGATTAAAATCCTTCTAAGAAGAGACTTTTCCTTTTCAGTTCGACAGGAATTGGAATAAGTTGATTACACAAAAACTCTAAGCCAATCCCTCTTTATGCAAGCATCTGCATGTAGTTAACACGGTATTTTGAAGCCTCATAAAGCCGGTAATCCTATCATTATATAATCTACAGAAGCACATAATAAGGGCGAAATGAACCGAAGCGAGAAGTGCTCGAGTAGAAGCAATCAACACGAATGCAGAAGTTTGCAATTAGGTACAATAACTATGTTTCTTGAAGAAATTGTAGACAACGGAAGTGATGTCGACAACGATATGTGAGTCTATGTAGTTTCACACAAAATGTTGTTTTTATACGACAAGAGTAGCAAACGACCATTCAAGCCACCTGACGTTAAGTATTTGCAGCCCATAGACATCCACGTACACCCACAAACACGAATGAAATCCTATCTTAACTCGAACGTAGGTGCATTGCTACTTCTGAGAACTAAGATGGTCGCTTCGCTTTAATGTGTAGCCGGCAACCGCATCTCTCCAACCGAAATACACGTAATGCTTTACAGCAGATTATGAGGGCGGCGGTGGTGACTCCCCGGTCGAACTATATTTCTACCACCTATAAAATGATACGATAAAAAACGTAAATTTCAACAATATACGTAGCACTAACACTCTATATTCTTTGAAATGCCGAAGTTCTCGGGTTTGATCCTCAATACGATATTAACGTAAATAAATTATTTTTACATATTTTTCCTTGGCAGAAACAAGACTTAAACAAAGATTGTATGCACCTTGCACCTCCGTGGCACTTAACAGAAAGTATATTCTGGGTGAAGTTTTAATAGCAGAAATAATTTTATGGAACGGAAGGGATCATTATTTAGGATTAATGACATAAAAATCTAGTTCTTAAATGAAATTTTAAGAACTAGATTTTTATGTCATCGAAATTATGTTAATTATAACTTTCAAATTAATAACAACGTTTTCTTTTGTTTAATAGAAAATGATTGAGTATAGATTCAATATAAAAAGTATTAATTTCATACATTTATAAAATTAAATATTTTCAAATGGAGGAACATAATTTGCCAATAGTTAATTGTATGCCGAAAATATAAAAAAATAATAGCTCTTTGAAGTTAAACCAAACTAAAAGTTAAAAAATGAAAACTTAATACTGATATCACTGTCGACAACATAATGTATGGTGAGAATAGTGTGCAAGTCTCATCTTAAACCTGCTTTACCAGCTCTTAACTTCTCGTCCGTGACAACCGCAACATACGTAATTGATATTTTTCAATCTTCCAATAACTAGTTTAGTATGAAAACATGTCATTTCCACTTGACACCTTAAAAGTGCCAGTTTTATTGGTAGACCTAATATCTGTGTAATATAATACTTTTCCTTTTTCTTTCACACAAAAGATCTAATATTTCGTTTCCTATATACCTACACCATACATTTAGAAATGTCGTGTGGGTTTCAATTGGAAGGGTGTGGTATTCGGGAATACTTATAACTGAGGCAACCATCTTTATCCTCAAAAATAGTCATATAACTTTTTGTACGATCTTGTGCTTGTCGGATATTTACAACCGAAACAATTTTTTAGTCCTCAGGTTTAGTTATACTACGTACAGGCTTAGATAATACGTTAGTTAAACCTCAAGTTAGATGTGGATGTGCTTGGGCTGAAGCGACCATATCAGTTAGTAATGTTTTATTCTAAATCTCTCTTTAATCTCTTAGTATTTCTGTACTAGTTATTGCAATAAATGTAATAATAAATAACCTCACTTGACATTATCTGGTCGATGTAAACAAGATATTGAAAACAACGGTACTACAATGTTATATTTCTGTTTACCTCAAACTCTAGTGAGTTATTAAATTAAAGTAGTAGTGACAATAACAATAACCAGTTCAAAAGAATGTTTTCAAAACAATCTTAGGGTTGAACCTATGTGAAAATACAAAACTTGGTTTTTTGTTCAATGCTAATAAAATAATAGCATCACTTTTTTAATTTTGGATGAATAGCAAGAGAACGTTCAGGTCACCTGACATTAAATTATTTCTGCAGATTCGATACCCATGTCCGACTTCAAAGACAATTAAGGTCCTAATTAACGTTAGATAAAGGTGCATCGCTACTCCTGAGGACCGAAATGGTCACTTCGCTTGTAAACATAGCCTGCAACGGCATCTCTTTCCACCGAACACACAAGAACTACTAATACATATTTCAGAGCAGCGGTGGTACTTCCCCAGACTAAATATTGCTCTAGCACTTTAAATAAAATAAGAACGTTACGATGATTAATTCCTTATATTAATATGAGGACTATGTTTAAAAAATGTATTTAATTGTAACCAACGTTATAACAGTAGTAAGGTTTTTTAAGATTTTCTTCGCCGACGCGGCGATGATATAGATTTCATTCATACAATTGATTATACTTCCACTTGAGTGATCGAACTGAAATTGGATAACTAAGGAAATCCGATGTCACCGCAACAATATAACCTTGACCTGATGTGACCAGGACTGATTGCGGACTAATTAATTAATTGTCAAGGGATGTATTGTGTTTACGATCATTGAATTGGTTTTATCAAGTAAATAGTCAATCATTGGATGATTTCGACAAAAGAATAAAGGGTAAAAGGTTTACAATTTCATTAATTACATCTATTGTTTAGCTAGTTGACATGTCGAAAATGTTTCGATAAGTCTTTTTTTTTAATTTTGAAGTAAATTTTGTGACATATGTATTAAATGTTAAATTATGAAGTATATCACTGCCCAATCCACTTAATAACACGTTACAAACTGTATCATGATTGTTGGCTCATTCTAAAGACTACTCAATAAAATTGGTATAAATCAGATTGACTTTTTGAAACCGTCCTTAATCTCTCTATTGATAGTAATTTTCAAACATATTCAATGTGTGAGGACTCTCAATTAGAGTTTTATTACGTTTAGACACACGTCCATAATTACAAGTAATGGCAAATAAACAAGCAATAAAAGGTAAGTAAAGTAAAACCAAGCAACAAGGCAATCGGTTCAAATATCAAGTTCCTCAGCAATGGGCTACTAACCTATTTATCTAGCTTTAAGTAAATAACGACACTATCGCATGACCGGTTGTACATACAGGTGTATTATATTATGTATAATTTGTATAACATGCGAAAGTCACCAAATAGGACTAGACTTGTTAGATCAAGTAACATTATCGCCGGTTCGAATTATTACAGTCACTAAAATCAATGAATCAGTAAGACCTATGTTTGATGGAAATACAACCGCCATTCGTATTTGACGTAAATCAATTATTCTTTCGGTTAATGACTTATGATTACTGGGTACTTACAATCGAAGCGACTAACTTAGTCCTCAGAATTAGCTACGCTATGTATAAGGTTCAAAATGACCTTATTGTTCTCCACTTCATGCTCAAGTTTAATGTGGATATCCTTGGGTTGGAGCAACCATGTCAGGTGGCCCACGCGACCGTCGGCTACACTTTTGACAGTAAAAAGAAACATTTTTTCCCCACAGCTTGACATGGGTCACCTTAAAAAATGTATTTATGTAAGACCAATTTTTACCGTAAAAATCTTTTATATTGCTAGAAAGGTATGGCAGCCGGTTTGATTACAAATGACACGTTTGATAACCTGTCCTTAGAAGTAATAGATTTCACGATCAACTTCAATTAGAACCACTGTTCTTCATAGAATCACATACATATGTCCATGTGTGACTGAGAACACTTACAGAGTTCATGGACTACACGCTTGTTTCTCCTTCAATGTATAAAAAAAGTTATATTCATGCTGTTTCCGAAAATATCGATCGTGAGCCCTGAATCCTTTCATAAATAAAAAGAGCTCAAGACGTATTTTTCGTCCTTTACATTGTTTTATTAGGAAATTCGTAAGTTTGTTTACGGAAATCCAATCCGCGCAAGGTATCAAAAGGTAAGGTTTTAATTAGCTATATTCTTGTATTATTTTGAGACAAATAAACAAACGTCATTTTGTGATTAAAATATTTATTTACGATTACAAATCTCTGTACCTAATAGCTATGAAAATTAAATATTTAAGTAGGTACATAATTAGCTTCTAATTTAGAGTTCTATACGTATTTAAACTCTATTTCAATCTGTTAAGGTTTTTAGACGTATACTATAGGATATTTAGAGAAAACAAGCAAAGGAAAGAGTTTTACGATGTTTTCCTTCATCATTAAAACAAATAATAATAATATGTTCCGTGAGGTCTAAATGTGACACCGCCGATGACAAGAGCGCTGTTTCATATCCCGCGTGGGGAGTTGTGAACGGTGTTCAACGCGAGTGTGCCACTAGTGTCCTTAGCTCCATGCATAAACTCTCTTTAGATTGCTTAGGTTAGGTTAGGTTAGGTAGATTATTTGGGTTAGGTTAGGTTACGTAAAGATTGTCTAGGTTATATAAGGTTTTCATTACTGTTATTAAAATGTAAAAAATATATGTATATACTCAAACACAAATAAATTGGTTAACATTTTTTTATGAAGAAATTATCCGGTTACCAATAGTTAACAATATTGCAGTGTTGCACATTCTTTGCAGTGCCATTTAATTCTAACACTTTATTTCGTAAACTAGCTGGTGCCCGCGACTTCGGCCACGTGGGCTTAAATTTTCAGGCTTTTCCAAATTTTCTAACAACAAAAATTTTTAGGTTCTGTACTTTTAAATTAGCAAAAATTTATAGATCAGTTGAAACGTACATTAAATTTTATGTGAAGTATACTACAATATATTTGTGAAAATCACACTGAAATCGGTTAAGCCGTTTCTGAGATTATCGAGCACAAATATATAGACAAAAAAAATTAAAAACTATTAAATTAAGCTGTTTTTGGGTAATAAAGCCCCCTAATAACAGTTTTTGTTTAATATCTTCTATGTACAGACAGCGATCAGTTAACATTTTATTATTTCTATCGATTGATTATAATATACAATGTATATTAAGTGTTACTTTCTCTGGTAGTAACGAAACCGTTTTTGAAAGCTTTTGAAGTCGGTTAATGACTTCAAAAAAAAGGTTCTCAATTGAGATCAATCGAATTCGATTGCAATTATTTGTATATATTTGTTGCAAATAAGCGTTATTTATTAAACGATTTGGATTTTTTATTTGAGAACGTATATTGTTCATTTACTCCAATTCAAATTGAAAACTAAGTACCACCAATAATGGATCCCTAACAGATGGGGGATAACGGTGTTAAATATTGAATCGGGGTTAAATTTAAAATATAATAAAGTAATGTACGTATAAAGAATGTATAGACTATATTTAAAAGTAATGTGTTAATTATTCCGAGTTTTATTATCTTCAGGGACGTTTCCCTAGAGGTAGAAAACTAGTTTGAAAACGGTATTTTAGCCAAAACTAGCAACCCGGCCCAGCTTGGTTCGGGTAAAAGAGTTATCGGGTAATTTTTCTTTCATACATGCATCCAGTCATTACCTAGTTGCTAAAACTAACAATGAGAAACATCTATTTCGAATGACGACTGTATTACTGTATTGAATTTAACTATTTAATTTCTCGACCAATTTACAAAAAATACTTCACTTATTATACACCAAAACATTCCTTAGGAATCACCCTACTGTTGAAAACTGTGCAACCGTCCAGTACATTTTAAGTTTATCATAAAATGACAAACAGACAGACGCGACCGGAGACTTTGTTTTATAATATTTATTTAGAGAACAAGACTATCATTCTATAAGATTTATACTTTGAAAGCATAAATCTGCTTATCTACCTACTAAATAGTATACTCATAATTAAATCAAGTACATATACATTGTCGATTCTGAATTACAATAATGGCGCGGCTTTAACGTAGAAACAAAGGTAACATTTCATAAACTTCTACTTCAAACATTAAAACTTTTCTTTAAAGGTACTTTGACGATAGTAAGACAGTTCAGTAATGGAGATACTACAGCTGCCCTTAAAATACAGCTTATCTACTGTGCCTATGGCTTATCCACCTTAATAAGCTTTTGTATTTCCGTGCAAGCGACTCGTGCTTGTATTGGATGTGGATTTCCATGGACTGCAGCGCCTATTTATCATGAAATTGTGTACATTTTCATTTACTGCTCGTATCACATAAATAATATAAAAAATATCGTAGACAACATTCAGTGTATTGCGAGCATGTTTGAGCAACATTGAGGTGTAGAAACATTGAAAAATCTAGACTACAAATTACTGGTAGACAGACTTAACACGTTTTGCATAAAACTTGGCATCACGAGGAAAATTGTCTGAAGAACGAATGAGACCGATATTATTACCTAGATCACGTTTTTCGTGTACAACCAAGGCGTTGATTGAAATAATATGACACCTTTTTAGATTGGATTGTGAAATTAACCTAGACAGTAAATAACCGATGCTCATTACAAAATAATGTACTTGACAAGTTTGTACACTCGCGAGCAACAATGGGGCACTGGTTCTTTTCAAATCTTACTTTTTTAAATATCGCCTTACGCATACGCATAAAGGTGGTAGAGCCATTAGAGCTCGCCCGGGGCGGCACCACCATCACCTCATAAGCCGCCGTAAAGCAACATGTGCATCATGTATTATGTGTCGGTTAGAGAGGTGTGTTTGCCGGATACACATTATTGGAGGCGACCATATTAGCCCTCAAGAGTAGGAACGCAAGCGCGTCCATCCGTAGCGCGTAGAACTTCTGTCCTATTTGAGATTGGACGTGGTTGTCCATGGGCTGCAGTGACCATTTAACATCAGGTGGCCTGCACGCCCGTTTTTTAAATAATAATGTACTTGACAATTCTCTGCACGAGATATGTAGCAGTCCTCTTGTCGCCGGCAACGCCGATAAACGTGGGACTAATTGTTTGAAAAGTTGAGATTAAATAATTATACAAATAATATCGTATTTAAAACTTTGGATCAACTTCTTTCAGTTGCTCCTTGAGCTACAAATTTTACAGTGTATGACAATAAAACGGTTAACATTTTGTCAATTGACACGGATCATGTATATTTCGACTGGGCAAAGCAAATTCGATATATCTAAGTTTGGCCTACTTTATATGAATCCAAGTGTAGGTGTCGTATTCCAAAGTTCACATAACCGTATTTGGAGGCCAGTCATGGGCCAGTGATCATGACATTCGTGCGATGTGTTCACTGCGGCCTTAGAGCCGAAATACATGCGTACGATACGATATCGCATCGTGTCACGTTGCAAAATCTTCTAGCGATATCGTATCGTGGGAACCTACGATATACAACATACATAAAAACACTACGTATCGCGACATGGTATACGATCCATGGTACAACATTTTCTATCAAAAACTACTATCCATTATCACTGAAATTTGAATAAATTGCTACAATTGATCCTGAAATACGGAACACGGGCGTAACAGAAGACTGTCGCTTATATTAAGAAGATGCTTGAAGAATACAATAGATTGCCAAAAGCGGCATTGATATAGGAATACAATTAACATTAACATTACCAGTTTTCATTTCGCCATGCTCTATGACGACGACATCGCAACGCTACGATTCGTATGCAGTTCGATACTATATCGTGTTGTGTTTCTTATCGATGCATGCCGAAGATTTCTACGACACGATATCGCAGCGCGACACGGTAGTAAACTGTCGTTACGTGTCACGATGCGATATCGTATCGCACGTATGTGATGTCTTTCACGCGTTACAGGATTTATCACCGTTTGATTCTTTTGTTTTGTTTTAATTATAACTTGTTTCAACGTATCATATCATTGGTATCTGTATATGCCAGCTTTAATTACACGCCACAATTTTGTTATTGTTACAGAAATCCTTCATAGTAAGTACATAATAGATTCTAGGAAAGGAAACTGATGGTTTTTAGATATATGCTGCGAAAACCAGATAAGACTGTTTCATGTTATATCAATCAACAAATCAGCAGAGGTCGTAACTGATATGTAGAAGAACTATAGCTTTACGGTGGAGATACCGCTTAAGCCTTCATAATTCACTATGAAACAGTTATTATTGTTCTTTCGTTAAAGACTTGTATTTATCAAATATACGAGTACTTACAAGTGATACGACAATATTAGTCTTCAGTAGTAGCGACGCATCTACTTATGATCTCAAAAGCACTTCAGTTTGAGTTTTGATGTCGATATTCATAAATTGCATCATACAGTTATACCAAAAATATAATATTTGTACATAATTACACTTAATGTAACTTGTCACAGCAAATATCAAAATATGCAAACCAGCTTATGTCCTAAAATCTGTGTTTATGATTAGTATTTTTGCTGTATGGTTCTTTCTTTTCTTTTAATATATATATTTTTATTTTATTTCTTCCAACCATATGCATTAACCCGTGGAACAAAAACTACTGACGATATGAAGTGTATACAAGAATAAACATTAGTATTAAGATATGTAGGTTTTAGAATGCACGCAATGTTTCCGTTATTCAATTCGATAAAGAAAACCAATTTGCAATAAATCACTTTCTTCGTAAACGTAATTGCTAATATAACTAAAATAACAAGACCGGAAAGCCGAGTTCAATTGAAGGAGAGGGAAATTAAATATTAATTGACTCCTAAAAACATTTATTCTATGTTAGCGTTGTAAGTATTATTATTGTAAACATTGCTAAATAGTTTATTGGCTCCTAGTGTCTTTTAGGTAAGACTAAAAAAAGCCGTATAGAAAACCCTGAGTGATCCGTCAAAATGGGTCGTAACTACAACATTTCGTACTAAATATTTTAATATATTGATGAATTATTGCGGAGATTTTAATCACTCTTGATTTACAATACAGTATAAAACACGCCATTTATAACACCAAAGAAGGTAAACAACGCCAATGAAATAGTACTCTACATACAATGAGTGGTACCTACAATAACCTATTGTTTATTTCACTGCTTTAAAGTTTTAACTCGGAAAATATACGTTATTTAGAGTGAGTCACAAACAAACTGACAAATGGTCGTATAAATAACATAAGATTAGTAATTTATGTAGCAACTGATACATAATATACCTGGCAAAAATGTATATTTTTATCTTCGGTCAATATTTGCTTAATTTATTATGATTATATTTTATATTTCAAATTTATCATCGTTTTAAATGGAAGTTAAATTTAGCTGACTGCCTAGTAGATACGTAATAAATAATAATACTATACTTTTTAAATGAATTAGAAGTTTTTGTTTGATGCCTCTTTAAAAAAACCCGTCATACTCCAATTTATGGAAGATAATCTCAAGAAAGAATTAAATGGTTACTTAAGTGGTTAATTAAGTGGTTACTGCTGCCCATGGGCAGATTTATAGATGTAAACAAATGCACATAAAACAAAAGTTCCACCTAAAATTGATCACAATTCATCATCATCATCGGGGGACGTCTCAGCCTCTACGGGCGGGGGAATACGGGCCTCGAGGTAATACCCTCTTTGCCCGGA
>DWON01006445.1:0-13858 GCA_018251015.1 Phocides pigmalion okeechobee
GAACTGATTTTGAAACTTTAAATGGCTCTCCTGTAAAATTAGGTCTATTCGCGTTGTGGCCCTTTTGTTTTGAAGTAACGATGTATCTGCGCCACAGTCATTTTTAAAATGAAATATCCCTAAAGGTTAAAAAGAGCGGATCCAATTCTGTATTCAAGTTAAGTTTATATGTTATAATAGATTATTTATGAGAAATGCAAATAAAGATATTGACATCGCGGCTGCCTGGTACATAGCGCCATTCCGTACTTATAGCATACCTACTTACAATAAATGCTGGTTACTTTACTGTTTCACGTAATTTGTTCTAGTTTTAATAGTTGTTATTGTTCTATCTAGTTTTAATAGCTCTTGATTGCATTTTTGTTATCATTGTTAATGTTGTGTCTGTTATCTAATTAGTTGACAATGTTTTGATTAGCTTAGACGTTTTGCTGATTTTAGTAACGTTTTGATGTTAACGAGATTAACGGGCGTGTTTACTTTCAAAACATGGGTAGGCCGAATATAGTGAAAGGGTTCTTGTGCTAAAGGTTTTAGGCTTCTTTCGTTCTGAATCGTAGTCATTATCTTTAACACTGACTGCGGCGCTAATATATTATATAAAGTCAGATTGCGAGAGGCGGCACAAAACTGGAGCTTTTTTCTCTAGACTGGAGATGCGCCGACAATGCAAACATATTGCATTTTTTTACATCAGTGTAGCATCCACGAATATACACCGCCGAACACACGAATATTGACCGCCTTCAGTATTGTGGCGCCGACTTAACCACGTCACTTGTGTTCGCCCGTAATCCATACAGATTTGTACGTACAAGCCGCAAGCTCGTTGGGCCAAGTAGTACAAAGAACTTAAAGTAGTGTTGTATGCCACAGGGAATTAAAGATATAATATAAGGGTAATAAAGACGTTTATTTTTGATAAGCTGTGTTCAATCACATTTAAAATCCAACCCCACCGCGCCGCATCATGAGCTCGCATCGGCGTTTTTAGCCTTGACTTTCTGACCAAACCCAGTCTTACTTATTGTAAATAGTAATAACTTTAGTTAATAGTTACATAGTAATAATGTTAAATAGAGTAAATCGATGTTAATATTTTTTAGTATCTCAATTTAGTAGTTTTTGTTTGATGTGATTTCATATATGTAAACAATCCGCCATACAAACAGACAGTTGTAGTGCTCCCACACATCAGTTATATAACGTTATAAGACATTGTGTAACACGATAACATTTTATAACAGTATATAATATTTTGTTACAATATGTTAGAGAATGTTATTACTTGTATAACATCACTAACAAATGTTATGTACAAATGTTAGTACTTGTATAGCATCACGAAAAATTTATAACTTTTGTTACAATTTGTTAAGAAATGTTACACAACAAATGTTATGTAACATTCTCTAACGTTATATAAATGCTGTTTGGGAGCACCATTACGTTATGATGTATTATTAGGTGTCCCTTATTTTTCAAAATTTTTGTTTAACATATACATCTAATTTTAATTTTTTATGTTCTTAAATATACAGCACAAAATAAATATTATGCTGTTTTGAACACAGAAACCCGTGTACACTTGCGTATAAAGGATGTTCATAGAATTTATACGCCGAAGCAGCGCCGCGCGCTTCGATATTAATTACGCCGTACGCGATATTTATTACGCTTACTATATTATATTTATATGCGACTTCAGTAGAACTACAGTTTTAGTGTTTTAATACAAGTATTTTTATAACCGAAAAAGTAATTTTGACCAAATAATATATACAAAAGGACATCGAACATTTTTTTACAATTTTGCTCGTTAAAAACACCTTAAATTTATTTAACAGTAAAATAAATTACAAAAAAAATACAATTTACAATGATGAAAATCTTAAATCTAATTATAATAATAGCTTCACCTAAACAAAAATTGTGATAAGTGAAAAATATATTTATACTGAGGACTGTTGGTGTAAATAGAATTTCTAAAAAATGACTAACCTTAATAGATTTTACTATGTGCCGGGTACTCACGACTAACGATTTTTGATTGCCGATATGTACATAAACTTAATATCAATAATATTTTTTCTATGCGGTTAGGTAAGTTATATAGATGTGTCATGTGCCTTATACATATATTCTGTACCCAGGAGCCACAGCAGCTGAAGCCATGGGCTGGAGTGTGGGACGCCAGCAGACCGTTATCAGGCTGCTTGCAATACGAACCAGTTGAAAAAAAGATTATGGGTAACATAAACAATGTGGTAAAACAAAAGTTTGATCGGTGACTACCCCGCCTTGCTTGTGCCATACTACCACCTATTATCTTCGTTGATAAGTTTTTTTTTTATTGCGCAAGGGTAAGAAACGGGCATGCAGGCCACCTGATGTTAAGTGGTCACTGCAGCATGGACAACCACGTCCAATCTCAAATAGAACAGAAGTTCTATTTAAGGATGGACGCCAATGCGTTCCTACTCTTGAGGACTAAGATGGTCGCCTCCAATAATGTGTATCCGGCAACCATACCTCCACAACCGAAACACAATCCATGAAGAACATGTTGCTTTTCGGCGGGTTATAAGTTATCAATGATAATCCACTGTTAATCAATTCTTGTATTTCGGTCGAAGAGATGCGGTCACCGAATACTAACACGCGACGTATAAAACAATAATAATATAGAACACAAGTTCTAGTTGGAGAGATGCGATTGCTGGCAACGCTTAGAAGCGAAGAAAACCATTGTAGTCCAGAGTATTACCGTACCAATACATGCAGATAGAACTTAACTACTACTGACTAGATCTTCAGTTCCATGTCTATGTATATGAACGTGGTTGGAGGCGAATTACAATGGGGTTTAGACATCATTTAACATCAAGTGGCCTGCACGCCCATATACAAAATCTTTTAAAATGAAAATAGAAATAATTATATATTAAAATCTTCTATTTTAAAATTTAATAAAGTGCTTTACACCATTTAGGAAGCGAAAACTGTTTGTACGTGAACATTGCCACTCCCAACCCCCATGAGACCGCTTCCCTGCCTGTGGTGGTCTACATCCACGGCGGAGCCTTCATGTACGGTGAGGGTTCGATCTACCGACCCACTCACCTCATGGACCGAGATATGGTCCTTGTAACCTTAAACTACAGATTGGGACCGCTTGGTAAGCTTTTTAAAATATTTTTACTTCATCTTATTTTTGCGGCAATTTTACTATGGTGTGATCGAGTTGTGGCCGTCACTTTTAACATTTTGATTGCGGTGCTCATATAATATTACATAGAGTCAGCGTAGCGGGAGGCGGCACTAAACGGGAGCTGTTTTGTTTAGACTGGAGATGCGTCGATAATTCACAGAAATGTTGTATTTCTTAACATCCGTATAAAATTTCCGAATACACAGACGTTTTTTTCGCCCGTAATCTTGTAGCGCGGACGTTAATACAGAACATGTGTTCGTCCGAAATCCTTACAGGTTTGTATGCACACGACAGGTTTATACAAGCCGCAAGCGCGATACTCCGCGATCCACAACATTGTTGTACATCGCAGGGAAAGTGTTGAAGACGCCGTGAATATTTTTTTGTATTTTGGTTGGAAATGTACGGTTGCCGCATCCAATAACAAAATGGCGATGGTCTCAGTCCTCAGGAGTAGCAACGTATCGATAGCATTTCCGGCCTATTTAAGGTTGAACGTTCATGTTCATGGTTTTCAGAGCCCATGTAACAACAGATTGCACGCTCTTTTGCTACTCTTTTAATATTTAAAAACATTAGTATAAAAAAAGGGCACCTATCAATAAATATTATAAAACAAAGTCCCCCGTCGCGTCTGTTTGTCTCTTCACGATAAACTCAAAAAGTACTAGAAGGATTTTCTTACAGTTTTCAACAACAGGTAGGCTGATTCCTGAGGAAGGTTTGGTGCATAACTTATTCTTTTTTGGAAATTGGACGAGAAATTAAATAGGTAAATTCAATATAGTAAATGAGTTGTCGTTCGAAAAGGACGTTTCTGATTGTTAGTTTTTACATTAGGTTAGGTTTACATGACAGGAAGCATGTATGAAAGAAAAATAATGTTAGTAAATATAAACTCCATTATCAGAGCGAAGCTACACCGGCTCGCTAGTATACATACCAATATGGAACTCTCAATACGCGAGCAAGCAATTATGATAAAGATAAATAGACACAATTCAATTGCTTGTTAACGAGACTTGAGCAGAATTTCTTTAAACAAACAATGTCTATTAAATGTATTTTCTCGAGTTGTGATGTTGAAACATGGGCGTAATTAGGGGGGGGGGGGGGGGTTAGAGGTCTGGAAGGGGTGGCAACAGTGACGAAGAAAACTATCTGCGAATATTTACATTTTTATGTCATTTGTATAGTTCCATATTCGTGTTGCGGGAATACAGTTAGCGTTCTTGGAACCATGTCGCATGGGCACGGACTCCCTTTAGATTGTTTAGGTTAGATTTTTATTATAATTGGTTTTGAGATTTACATTAATTTAATAACAATTGCTAAATGAAACTTTAACGTAAAATTAGAGATACATTACTATATGAGAGGCGACCATCAATCGTAAAAAATAGATTACTACGTTCGATATTACTTTGTAACGATTACTCACGATTAACGATTTTTATATAAATATAGATATTTTATTTTATTTGTAATTAACTGAGATAGGGCAAAACTAATTAATATTTGAATTATTTTGAATCTATCAACTTTTCTTTCGTAACAACTCAATGCTATGTCCTTATGCTTATGCTTATACTACGCCCGTGTTGAGGATATGATTCTCGACGAAATGTCAACGATCAAGTCGGCGTGACATGTCAATACAATGAAGCCACAGCACAGTAACACTCAATAAGTCGATTTAACATGTCAATAAATAGAGCCTGATGCCATGTAGCATGTTAAGAGACTTTGTTTTATTAACACGGTTGTTGTCTTTGTTGAAACTAGTGAAAATGTAGTTTAACAAAAAGAACTACAAAACAAGTAATATTTAAACATTATATGTAGTTACTGGCTCATTCCATGAACATACAAATTGTCTAAAATAATATAAAGTTAACTTTACATACTTCCCAATATATATATTTTTAAATCGATTGATACCTAAATGAGGGTTTTACGGTGATGTTATTTGTCGATTGAATTACGTGTCCCAGGTTTCCTCAGCACCGGCGACCAGGCCGCGCCAGGCAACGCGGGGCTCAAGGACCAGGCGATGGCCCTCCAGTGGGTCAAGGCGAACATCGTCAAGTTCGGCGGGAACCCCGACAGCGTCACGCTGACAGGCTGCTCAGCCGGCGGCGCTAGTGTGCACTATCACTACCTCTCGCCCTTGTCTAAGAGTAAGTTTTATATGTAGTTAGAGATCTTAATTCTCACAAGAATATATGTGAAATAGAAATTTCTTTACTCTCATAAGGGTGTTATATCCACGTAAATGGGAAATATTCTCAAGACTAACAAAAGTACATACTAGATATGTACATTGCACAAGCGAAATAGTGCGAATGAATTTAATGTAAATTTTGAGGTTAGCAATGAATTAACACTATTGCTTCAATACTCGGGCTAGCGAACACAGCTTACGTAGATTAACAGTGTCTCCATGTGGTTATGTAGGAGGATGATATATATGTTCCTAATTAGTTGTGCCTCACGGTTTTACCTGCGTTAAAAACCCATTTTACATTCTTTCTTACAAAAAAATGTATTTAATAAAAAAAACATTCTGCTAGCATCTAGCTGCCAAAACTCACTAGCTAGAGAAAAACCTTTCAACATCAAAAACATCTGCCTCTGTTTCGATAAATGAGATGGAGAAAAGCGGCGAAAGTTACCCTACCGGAGCGCTTATGCATCTCTAAATTAATAATCAAATTTTCGCTATCTTTTCCAGTTCACTGATCCAGCTAGTTCTTATTTCAATATTCATTATTTCCAGATACATTCCACAGAGGCATAGCATTCAGCGGAACGTCCTTTGTTTCGTGGGCACAAGCAGTGAAGCCACTCCAGAAGGCTAAGACCCTGGCGACCATCGTGGGCTGCCCGACCGCCACCACCCGCGAGATGGTGGACTGTCTTCGCTATAGGCCCGCTGAAGTCCTCGTCAATGCTCAGATTGAGATGTTTGTTAGTATTTTTAAGTGACACAATTCCGTTTTTGAACTAGAAAAACTACTTATAAATGTGCTTCTTGTGTTGCCACCCTAAGGAAAGCATTTTTGAAGTGTATTTTTTTTTTTAATTTGCTACACATTGTTGAATTATAATTGGTCTAAGTCTAATATAAAACTTTATTTAAGTATTTTCTCATAACAAATTAAACCCGCAAAAGTAAACCCTTCCAAATAATAAAAAAATCTGACATCGATTAATAATTGATGGATTTCTGTGGTAACAAACATAATATAGTATAGCAAAACTAGCTCTGTGCGAAATAAGCACTGCGCTTCGCGAAATGAGCATTTTACTAAATGTGCGCTTCCCGAAATGAGCACTTCACAGAATGTGTGTACTTAGCAAAAGGAGCAACTTTAACATTCCATACACATATTCTGCTTTTCCGTGTGGTGCCGGCCGCAAATAACAACACTTCCTCTTTTCTTGTGGATGTCGTCGAAGGCGACTGACCAAAAAACCAAGAGATGGGCAGCATCATCTTCTGTGTACAATTTACACCCACTGCTGTCACCGACACGCATGACCAAGCGCCGTGTCTATGGCAAAGAACTCCCCAACGAAAAGGCACCTGGGGAGGCCTATGTCCAGCAGTAGACGTAATGGCTGATGGATTCTGCTTTTGCACAGATATTGTACTACAAAGCGTGACATCAATGGTTCCTTACAGCGGGACTGCATTTTCATGTTTTTGAATTTTTACAAATAACCATGGAGTTTTATTATATTGATACCATTTAGCATTATTTAGAATAATATACCAATAAAATGCTCATTTCGCGAAGTGTTCATTCCGCGAAGTGTTCGTTTTGCATCACGTGCTCATTTTGCTAATGTGCAACCAAGATAAAACCCAACGAGCTCTGGAATTGCATACTTATTAGGTGTTTCTCTCACATGAAACACATTTCTAGTAATTTTGTTCTTTCAGGATTGGAAGGTGCATATGTTTACGCCCTTCACTCCTACCGTGGAGCCCGCTGGGCTGAGTGAGCCGGCCTTCTTGACTCAGTACCCGTACAGCGTCATGCAGGCGGGCAAGATGGCTAAGGTGCCGCTCATCACGTCCGTCACTTCTGAAGAAGGGCTGTATCCTGCTGCAAGTATGTTCCGTGATTAATTTAACAAAACAATGCTATATTTTGGCGTAAATATGTTCCACTTAGCAGTGGGTTACGTGTGTTCTGCTTTACTTTGAAACCTCCGAGTCCAAGTGACAAAAGTTATTAGTTAGTAACAATTACTTCCAAGTTTGATTAACGTTGTTGGTGATAAGAGAACTGGTTTATATCTCTATTTAGCCGGGAATGCGGCTAGCGTTCTTGATAGTACACCTTATGCCGTACTCTCTTTAGATTGTTTAGGTTAAACTTTTATTACTCGTATAATTAGTTTGAAAGTATTCTATGTCAAATTATTAATTATAATTTTTGAAAATATACGTTTTTTATAAGTGCGACATAGTTGTGTCGTTATGATTGTGGTAGAAATATTTGATAAGCATAAGGGCTACATATTACGTGGTATAAGTTAAATGTGCGCCAATGTCCCTCCAACGAATTCCGTATATCCTAATTAAATATGCTAATTAATTCCCGGATATGTTGCTACTCTTTGATCAGAGTTGATTAAAGTCAAGAAGATACTGAACAATCAAGATAATTTTACTGGTTGTTTTTTTTATTATGAAAGGGTAAGAAACGGGCATGCAGGCCATCTGATGTTAAGTGGTCACTACAGCCCATGGAAAACAACGTCCAATATCAAATAGAACTGAAGTTCTATTTAAGGATGGACGCGGATGCGTTCCTACTTTTGAGGACTAAGATGGTCGTCTCCAATAATGTGTATCCGGCAACCGAGTTTAAGTTACATGTGTCAAATATTCTATGAAAAACCCTTAGTCCTGCAGCTTGTGTAGTTTTCCAAATTTAAGCAACGTGTTGCGCGGTCAGAACTAGGTTCGGTGATCATAAGATTAATGCGCATTTTCATACTTTGGAGGATGATAAGGAGCTGATCTCGATTTTATTGTATATGACGGAACAGACGTCTTTATCCTTCTTCATCCATTAATCACCTTTTCAGCAATATACATTCATGCAATGTGGTAGACTAAACAGTAGCCTTCTTAAAATTGTGAGGAAACGCCCGTCTCTAACAGTGAGACATATAAAAACATGTTTTGGTGACCATCGACTTTTTGTTTTACCGTGACCTCAAGCCATACAACAGTCATGGTCACGGTTAAACTGAGTTAACCATGACCACGAACTAGTAATAGTCAATCAAAAATCATTATCGTGAGTACCCGTAACACAGTAAAATCCGTACAAAAAATGTATACATACGCATCTTGATTTTGCTTTGTTCAAAATTTTAATTTCTTATGTCTCTATCGTTCTAGAGATCCGATATATATAAAAATCTGCTGATTATATCTACCACGCTATTCTCATTCGCAATTTCATTTCCATAAAAACTTAAGCCCACAATTTACTCTAGACTGACTTCCGGGTAAGGAAAACAGTGCAGCCACATGGTTTCCATAATTCATAGTTTCTGTGTGAAATGGGGCAGGCCGTCGCAAACTGCCCCATTAATTCCGCTGTCATTTTAAGCATTATTTCTACGTCAATCCGTTTTTAAGATTTTTTCATTTATTTATTTCAGGCAATATAAAGAAAATACAAAAAGGTATAATAGAATAGTGGCCCATAGTATAAATACTTTACAGACTAACATACATACTGCATATACCTATAACTACGCTACGGTTTCTTTACGACGTGAAGTACAGCTCCCGGCGGTCGTCGCCGTACTCGGAATTTACGAAACAAGACTCCCTTTGGCCACAGGTCCTCCTTCAGGAAGATCCATAGATTTTTCGTCGGGACGCGCATGACGGAAGAGTTGAAATTAACAGCGTTGTGCGTCTTCAACTTCGCTACGAACAATCGCATCTTTGTTTCCATAGCCAGATACTCCATTACGTCAGTCTTTTGTAGTGTAGTGGAAACGAGATACGTAGACGTACGTCGCTGAGACGGCAAGGCGCAGGCAATGATATAAATCTTATACTAAAATTTATAAACACTGTTTTTTTTTCTCGCAGTTTTGAATATTCCAATTTTAGAATTAGGTAAAATCCAATTTGAATTCAATTTTAGAACGTTCGTAAATCATAAAAATGATAACAAAAATCTCGTAATTTAAACGTTGCAAAGTAATTAACATTCACAACCTCATTACGTTTGTAAAAGGAAAATTTTCATGTCTTAATTCGCTACTTAATAGTCCCACTACATTCGACTGCGCAAAGAGTAATTAACACGTTATCAAAATTATTTCACGTTGTGTTCGTGTGCGGGGTGCCTTAGCGTAGGGATGGCATCGCGCCCAACGCCAGTAGACTTTGAGGCGCCGGCCGAATAGGCCACCAGTTGAGCCCGCCCGCCCAAGTTCAAGTTCGGAAATCATTACAAGAAAAAAGTAAAAAAAAACTATTAAAAAAAAAGAAAACATTGCTTCTATTTCCCAATTTTTTTATCTGTGAAAATTACCGTCACTAACTTTTGTTCTAAGTTCAATTTTTTTTGACAAACTATTTTTTATCTGTGGAGTGTCGTGTTGTGAACCCGAACGTGTCGCTAATTAAAAGTTTAGTGGCTTGATTTTGAATTAGGAACTCCATTTAGCTGGCGTCGCAGTTGATACGAGGAAAGTTCGGAGTGCAGGTAAGCGAGCAGCTTGTTTAGGTTTCAATTTGTTCGAAATTGGAACGCGGCATTAATTTGAATTCAAATTCGAATTTCGGGTACATGATGTTTTTTAACGTAAAAATAGGTACAAAGCAAAAGTTTAATTTGTAAAACAAATAGATTTTGAGCAAAATATCCCTTTTTTATGTATTAAGTTGATATTTTTTACATAAAAACTATTCCTAACGAAACTTAGTTGTAAGATACATTAAATTGAATTAGTACAAAATTATAAAATGTTTTCATTATTCGTTTTAATTTAAAAAAAAAAAAACTGTCTTTTACCCGTGGCTCTGTTTGCACAAAAGGCAATATCATACTATATTTAAATATCTATTTTACCCACTTCGGGGTGAAGGAACTAAAAAATATTTTGAGAGCTTACTCACTAATATAAAGAAACTTTTCTTTTTTATGTGATAAGAGTAGCAAACGAGCATGCAAACTACATATTAGGTAGTCGCAACCCATAGACATCCACGTACAACCACAAACACGACTGAAATCATATCTGAGCTGAGGACTAAAATTTCAAATTCAAATATTTTATTTCATTGTAAGGTATTTACATACACTTAATGAACGTCAAGGGTAAAGTGTAAAATCAGTACAACAGTACATCGCCAGTAAATGGTCGCCTCGCTTCAAAGTGTAGCCAGCAACCGCACCTCTCCAACTGAAAGAAAAGTAATGCTTTACGGAGGATTATGAGGGGGCGGTAGTACCTCCCTGATCGAACTATAGTTCTCCCACCTTTAAACTCCACCTATCTGCAAAAAAACAGTATTATAGACTGTGGTGTTGTCTGTTCCTTGATCTCTGGATCTATTAGATACCTTACTCTTGTATATATTACTAGTTTTTACACGCGACTTCGCTGTAGTCAATAAGATACTAATTTTAAGGCTTTGAAGTTACTAGAATTTCAATTTTTTTGACAAACAATCATGTCTGCCAATTTATAAAAAAAGTATATAAAAAGGGTCCTATGTCCTTTTTATTGCCTCTAAGAATATGTGTACAAAGTTTCATGATAATCGGTTGAGTAGTTTTGGGGTGAAACCGTAACAAACAAACTTACATTTATTTATTTATTTGTTGTATCAACGAAGCAATCACTGTCATATATATAATTTTTTATAAGCAAGCAAAAAAATATATGTTACATTACAATGGTATAAAATAATAATAAATTATTATTTTCAATTATTTTTTTTTAATTACATTTTATAAAAAAGAAAAATTAAATTAAATTATTAAAAGGTAAACTAAGAACATGAACATTCACCTTTATAATATAAGTATGGACAATCTTAATAACACGTACATTCTCTTTGAGTATGTTTTAAATAACAATAGTTTCTATATAAACACTATGCTAAAAAATCCACAAAACGCGAGTTAACTTGTAAAGATGATCAGCGTGGTAATAAAAACGTTCAAGATTCGATTCCCGGCCAGGCAACGTCTGGATAATAAAGATACACTAATATACTTTCTGGGTCTGGGTGTTTTAGTTCTCATCTTTGCGTGTTTTCACAGTATCTACTACATATATAGATCGTCTTAACGTGGGTATACGAGTATAGAAAGTATTTTTTAGGGTACCGTGTCTCAAAAGAAAAGAGGAAACCCTTATAGGATCATTTATTTATAAGTCTGTTAGTCTGTTTTTCAAGACTCATTTCCTTAGTAACGGTTAGAGTCATCAAGTTCTGAAAAGGGCATGTAATACTCAGCTCTGCATTACCGAGAGCTGTGGAAGAGAATCTAAGTTATTAATAAACCGAAATACACGTTATACTTTACAGCGGATTATGAGGGCGGCGGTGGTTCCTTCCCCGGTCGAACTATAGTTCTCCCACCTTCAAATTGGTTGATGGATTGTACGGTCATTCGTTACTCTAGTTACATAAAAACACTGCATAAATATCATAAAAACACTTTGCATAAATTAACTATTTTTATCTAAAACATTTTATTTTGTTATTGAGGAAAAGTAAAAAGGTTTTAAGCCATCGGGATTATATTTCCACGAATATACTAAAATAAATTTAAGTCAAACGGGTTCAAGACCCAGAAACTTAGCTCTAAATGTAGATTGTTATGAACTAAAAGGTTTTAAGCTAAAAGGTTTTCGCTTAAATTACAAAATACGTTTTTCAGATTTACGAATAATAGTATGATTAATAATACTTTTCTATTGTATCCGAAAGGTAGAAGAATTCATAATTCGTTAGAAAATATACTTGTTTCTTTTGAAGAGGTACAGTTGTCATTTACACTTAGAAAGATAAACACAACAGGCTTGCATGTTCGTAGTCGTTGAGGAGTAGCAAACGAGCGTGCAGGCGTATCCAATGTTAAATAGTTGCATTAAACTATAATACACCACATACATATAATCCCTACTAATATTAGAAATGTGAATGTAAGTTTGTTGGTTACGCTTTCACACCAAAACCACTCAACCGGTTATCATGAAACTTTGTACACATATTTTAGAGGTATAAAAAGGACATAGGATGTTTTTTATTTAAAAAAATAAACTCAAGAAAAAGATTTTGGCAGACTTGATTGTTTGTCAAAAAGTTTGAAAATCTAGCAACCTCAAAGCCTTCAACGCAAGTCAATAATCAATAAGATATTAATTTGAAGGCTTTGAAGCTGCTATATTTTTTTTGATAAATAATCATGCCTGCCTTTTTTTAATAAAAAGTGTCCTGTGTCCATTTTAATACCTCTAAGAATATGTGTACAAAGTTTCAAGACAATCGGTTGAGTAGATGTGGCGTGAAAGCGTAAAAGACAAACTTACATTTATGTTATTAGTATGGATGACACGTTAAGCATAAAAATATCTATAACCTGAATTTGGAGACAACAATATAAACGGTAAATTTGCTAACATTATATTATGACCTGGACATTAGACCACATTTGGAATAGTAGTGCAAAATTTGAAATTGCAAAATTCCCGGCACGTGAAAATTGTTTGTAAAGCAGGTCAAATGAAATCCACGAACACGTAGCTTGATTTAATGTTGTAAGCAGAAAGCGTTATTTAATATGGAAAGAGTAGCAAATATGCAGGCGAGCTGATGTTAAGTAGTCGCTGCAGCCCATAGACCAGGTAACGCGTATAATTATTTTTTAAGAAAAGAAAGCAAATATGCAGGCTAGCTGATGTTAAGTAGTCACTGCAGCCCATAGACCAGGTATCGCGTATAATTATTTTCTATGAAAAGAAAGCAAAAATGCCTTCAGGCTACCGTATGTTATGTAGTCGCTGCAGCCCATAGAATTGCTTACCAGGTCCATAGACCAAGTAACCAGTTCTATATAGAACTAGCGACCCGCTTCCAGCTTCTAGATTCGGTCAGATAATACAGTTTATATTTACTTACATTTTTTTTTGTTTACGAGGGGGAAACCTTCAAAAGGTACCCGTTGTCGTGGGACCGACGTAGGGTTATGTGGGATTTTTAACGCACTAAAACCCTCCCGGTGGCCGTCCTCGGCGCTGCGTAGAGGGCTCCGGGATCTCCAAAGGAACGGAACCGGAGCCCTCTTAGCGCGTTGCCCCGTCGGGCTCTGCCCAGGTGAGCTTGGCGCTCGCCACACCGTCTGGTGTGTACGACGGTATGCGACCACACATGCTTTTAGTCGCCTCTTACGACAGGCAGGGGATACCGTAGCCCTATTCTGCTCCCGGAACTACAGGGATAAAATGAATTAATACCTAATATTCTATTAACAATAAGTAAATAAAATACTGTTTAATTTGCCCTTTAAGGCTACAAGTACGCGATGATGTCGATAAAGACGGCTTTGTCCACCATCCTGCGACAGTACAGAGTGG